>BQNB010022187.1:16904-63298 GCA_026074375.1 Tanacetum coccineum | reverse complement strand
AACACATTCAAAACATTACCAGACATAACTTTAATTAACGTTTGACGTGCTTAACATATCCAGATATTGAATAAAATGCTTAAAATCGTTTATGTTATAACTATCATATCATTCATCATCGATGTGCTTTGAAAAATCATGTTCCGGATCCGTATCATACTACAATACATTCTGACTGAGTTGTTGGTTTTACAATTTAAAGTGCCCTAGCTCCTCAAACGTTTACTAAATGACTTCTGAATTATGATGGCCCGAACGGTGTTATGATAATTTTTATATCAAAACCGACATCGATGTAAAATCTTACATATTCAATCAAACTAAGACTTGACATATATTACCCCAGGTTGCCCGTGACGAAGCCATTACTTTCATTCCATATACCTTTGCTATCAATTTCCCTATAACCGTTCAGGTGAGTTCATAGCCTCGCATTTCAATCTTTTTATAAACCCGCGAGGGGGATACATGCTATAAACATGAATGCAATTATTTCTGTATGCTATTTCAATTTACTATTGCCTAAGTAACTGCTTTGCCTTTAAGTCCCCATAATCATGAACCGTTAATTACTCTCCGTAGTAAGCGCGAATGATGTGAATAGATCTATTTGGGCTGGACTCCCCGTTGGTGTACCCAGTTACGTGTAACCAATTGCACATCATTAGAAATCACGCGGGTATTTTGGCAAAGGTACCCGCAGGGGCTATAACGTATCACCATACCCTAAGGCTTCGGATTCATGAGCTAATGGCAATAATAAATATGTTTTCAATACCGGGTGTATATCAACGTAATCCGAATATCGCATTTGCATTCAAATTATATTACTTAAACCTATGGATTTCACTCAACCTTTGTGTTGACTTTTTAGCATGTTTTATCTCAGGTAACTAATGGCACGGAGTGGCGAGGACTTGAAGATGGAAAAACCGTTATCATTCAAATGTTGTATTTTAGATGTTGGGACCTCTCTTTTGTAAAAACTCTGATGAAATAATGAATGGTAACTTATTTTCAAAAACGACTATTTTGATTCGTTTTCTATGATTATGACTGTTGTACCTTTGAAGTAATACCCCAGATTAGCTTCCGCTGATATCTGTAAAAATGGGGGTGTTACAACATCTCACACTAGAATGATAACTATTGTTATACGAAAACTCAACCAACAAAAGATGAACATCCCAACATCCTCCGAAGTCTAGGACGCGCACTCTAAGCATGTCTTCTAAACTCTGAATAGTACGCTCACTCTGACCATCGGGTCTGAGGGTGATAAGCCGTACTCATGTCTAAACGAATTCCTAATGCCTCTTGCATTGACTGCCAAAACCTCGATGTGAAACAACTATCACGATCCGATATAATCGAGACCGGCACACCATGTCTAGCAACTATCTCATTCAAATATAATCTAGCCAATCTTTCCATCTTATAATCCTTACGCATAGGTAGAAAATGAGCAGACTTAGTAAATCGGTCCATAATGACACAGATTGTTTCATACCCACTACTAGTCCTAGGCAACTTAGTCACAAAATTCATAGCTATCCCTTCCCATTTCCATAGGGGAATCTCAGGTTGCTAGAGCAAGCCATATGGCCTTTGATGCTCAGCCTTAACCTTCAAATAAGTCAAACACTTACTAACATACAAATACATAAATAGTATATAACTAAAATAATCAAATAATAAGAGTGAGGAAAGTGAAAAGGTTTTTTTTAGAAAAATTACTTTTAACCAAAGTAAAATCCAAAACCTTCCCGGGTCGTGGTCCCAACAAGGCGTGAATTAAGAATTGTAATTGAGTTTGTTATCGCATGATTTGAATGATCAAATCTTGATTTGGATTCTATTTCTACAAATAACATGCAAAAACAAATAACGGCAAGCTAAAAACGAAAGCAATTAAGGCAAACACGAATTAAGAACGAAAACGTTAACGAGAATCTAAAACCGAGCATTAAAAACCTAAATTATAAAATTTTAACCCTAACAATGCAAATTTATTTTTTAAATGTCATAAATGATTAAAAATAATTTTAGAAAAAAGAATTATATTTTTTTGACTTTTATTTTATTTATTATGAATTAAAAACAGTTTTAATCTAAAAATATTATAAAAAATATTAAACTAATTTATAAAAATTTGAAAAAATTAGAAAAAGTGTTTTGAACAGTTAAAAACCTAAGAAAAATAAAATGAGTGTACCAGCTTATCTCAATAAGCTGGAAATAAGCCCAAAAGGGCTGATGACTTATAAGGGAACCCCCCCCCCCCCCCCTTAAATACCAACTGGCCCAAGGATCTAACGAAAAAGACCCAAGGGCGCAGATGGTATTGTGTGGGAGTGTTAAGGTGTTAGTTGAGTTAAGGTTGAGGTCTCGGGTTCAACCCTTAAGACTTCTCTCAATTCCCAACATTTTTATTTTGCAAATTTTTTTTATGAAAAAGTTAAACAAGGCTGAAATAAGCAACTTTTGTGAAAACACTTTTGCTACAAATTAAAAATAAGCCAGAAATTAGCTTATGGAACTGACAGATTACTTAAAAAGCTTTAAGGCTTTTAAGTCTAAACTGACTTGGCTTCTAAGCTTGAATAAGCACAAACCTAGACTAAATAAGCTACTAGAACTTTAAACCTAAACTAATAAGCAATCCTAAACTCAAATTAAGCAAATCCAATAAGCCATAAGCTCATAAATCAAATAGGCAGTTTTGGCTAAAAAGTTATAAAACAGCCTACAAAGGCACTTTTAAGCTAAAAATTAAGCTAGTAAACTAATAAGCTAAGGTCTAAAACTTCAAAACAGCTAAAGCTAGTACTACAAGCTATAAGAAAAAGAAAAATTTAAGTAATTTGAATAACTAACAAGCTAGATAAAAGCTTTTGAAAAAGGCTGTTTACACTAAAATTCATATTTTTGGTTTTTTTCAAGTTTTTGTAAAAGACTAAAATGGCTTATGCAACCCTAAAAATAAGCTATTAAAAGCTAAACTAAGACAGTAAAAAGCTCAAATAGATTGAGCTTAACACCCAAAGAGCTTTTGCAAACAAATTTAGACCCTAGAACAACTTAATACCAGCTTAAATTCTAAGATCAAAAGCTGCCTTTACTAACACTTAAGAAAAATGGAATTTGTATACTAACTTTAAAGTAGCAGTTGAGGCCTAAGATAAGCTATCTAAATAATGTTTAAGCTATAAACATAAGCTTAAAAACAGATTAAAACTTGGTGCTTAAACACTAATTATGCAAGAAATTTCAGAAGCTAAAACAAACTTGAACTATCTTAAATTTGAAATCTAAAACTGGATTTTAAGCTATTTAAATCTGAGAGCATTGACAGATTAAGACCAAAACTTTAATTGATAATTTCCTACTTTAAGACATTCAAACTAGTGCATAATTGAACCATAAACAAGACTTATAAACAACATCATAGAGTAACTAATGAAGATATAAGCTAATAAGATCATTTAGCCAACAATTACAACACAAAAAAAATAAAAATCTTAAAAACTCATTATAAACTTAAAATGGAATTTTTACACTTCCAAAAGTTCTTTAAAAAGATTAAAATGATTTTACTAAAGGATTTTCTAAATTTGGATTTAAAACCAATGAATGGTCAAATAACATTAACCTTGGTTAATGCTACTGTCCTAAACACCCCTTTAAAATCTCTAAAACACATTTTAGCTTAAAACAGTTTATGAAATGCATTTGAAAGTAGAAACAGCTTAAGTTTATGATGAAATAAGATCATATAAGCATTAGGAATACTGAGATAAGCACTTAAAAAGCTCTCATGCTCATTCAATCCTCTTTCTTTCCTCTTTTTCTCTCTTTTTCTCTGTTATCTTTCAATCTTTATCTCTTCATCTTCTCTATCTCTTCTTCTTCTTCCTCAAACACTATAAGTAGTTTCTAAACACTAAACAAGCAGTTTTATATGAAAAACAATCAAAGGACATAAAAGCTAAATCATAAACATAAAAAGCATTTAGAAAGACAAAATAAGAAATGATTAAGCACAAATAAGCAATGAAACAGTAAATGAGCAGTAAAATAAAATGATGAACTTACTTTTTCCTTTGCTTAAACAAGGCTATACAATGCTCAAAAGAGCTTTTCAACATCTCCAGCTTATCAAAGATAAGCTGGTATTGTCCATAAGTGTTGGGATTCTAGATTTGATGAGACAAAATAAATATAAAAATGAAACAAAAGGACTAAAATCGTCATTAAAGAATTCTACAAGCTGGTGGAGCACATGAAGAATTACTGAAGATTTAGTCAAGGATATCAAATGATAAAGATTATGAAAGATCTCCTTATGAAGATAGAAGATATCAGAAGATCAAGTTTAATATTTAAAAGATTTATTTGTCTTATACTTATCTTCTTATGTAAGTCATGATCTCTCCCTATATAAAGAGATCATAGACATAGGTTTTAGATACAGCAGAGTCGACTGATGAGAGTCGAATAGTAAAAGGTGTGTGTGTACACCATAGTTAGATAGTTAGTTAGTTAGTAACCTCAAGTTATAGTTGGGGTAATAGGGAAATGTCAGATGGTAGTGAGGGTGTGTGTTAAGGTGTTGGTAGAGTTGATGTTGAGGTTTCGGGTTCAACCCTTAAGACTTCCCTCAATTCCTAACATTTTTATTTTGCAAATTTTTTTATGAAAAAGTTAAACAAGGCTGAAATAAGCAATTTTTGTGAAAACACTTTTGCTGAAAACTAAAAATAAGCCAAAAATTAGCTTATGAAACTAACAGATTACTTAAAAAGCTTTAGGGCTTTTAAGTCTAAACTGACTTGGCTTTTAAGCTTGAATAAGCTCAAACCTAGACTAAATAAGCTACTAGAACTTTAAACCTAACCTAATAAGCAATCCTAAACTCAAATTAAGCAAATCCAATAAGCCATAAGCTCATAAATCAAATAAGCAGTTTTGGCTAAAAAGTTATAAAACAGCCTACAAATGCACTTTTAAGCTGAAAATTAAGCTAGTAAACTAATAAGCTAAGGTCTAAAACTTTAAAACAGCTAAAGCTAGTACTACAAGCTATAAGAAAAAGTAAAATAAGTTATTTGAATAACTAACAAGCTAGATAAAAGCTTTTGAAAAAGGCTGTTTACAATGAAAACATGTTTTTGGTTTTTTTTTTCAAGTTTTTGTAAAAGACTAAAATGGCTTATGCAGCCCTAAAAATAAGCTATTAAAAGCTAAACTAAGACAGTAAAAAGATCAAACAGATTGAGCTTAACACCCAATGAGCTTGTGCAAACAAATTCAGACCCTAGAACAACTTAATACCAGCTTAAATTCTAAGATCAAAAGCTGCCTTTACTAACACTTAAGAAAAATGGACAGATTGTATCTAAACTTTAAGTAGCAATTGCAGGACTAAAATAAGCTATCTAAATGATGTTTAAACTACAAAATAAGCTGAAACATATCAAACTTAGACTACAAACTACTTATGCAAGAAATTTCAGAAGCTAAAACAAACTTAAACTATCCTAAATTTGAAATCTAAAACTGGATTTTAAGCTATTTAAAACTGAGAGCATTGACAGATTAAGACCAAAACTTTAATTGACAATTTCCTACTTTAAGACATTCAAACTACTGCATAATTGAACCATAAACAAGACTTATAAAAAACATCATAGAGCAACTAATGAAGATCTAAGCTAATAAGCTATTTAAGACAGCAACTACACCACAGAATCTTGAAAACTCATTACTAAAACCTTAAAACTGAATTTTACACTTCAAAAGTTCTTTAAAACAGATTAAATGATTACTAAAAGGATTTCTAAATTTGGATTTAAACCCAATGAATGGTCAAACAGCATTAACCTTGGTTAATGCTGCTGTCCCAAACACCCCTTTAAAATCTCTAAAACACATTTTAGCTTAAATCAGTTTATGAAATGCATTTGAAAGTAGAAACAGCTTAAGTTTATGATGAAATAAGATCATATAAGCATTAGGAACACTGAGATAAGCACTGAAATAAGCTCAAACACTATAAGCAGTTTCTAAACACTAAACAAGCAGTTTTATATGAAAAACAATCAAAGGACATAAAAGCTAAATCATAAACATAAAAAGCATTTAGAAAGACAGAATAAGCAATGATTAAGCACAAATAAGCAAAGATAAGCAGAAATAAGCAATGAAACAGTAAATGAGCAGTAAAATAAAATGATGAACTTACTTTTGCCTTTGCTTAAACAAGGCTATACAATGCTCAAAAGAGCTTTTCAACAGCTCCAGCTTATCAAAGATAAGCTGGTATTGTCCATAAGCCCATCCTTTTTTGGCTTATCATCTAAATAACTGAGGTAGTTTAGGGGTGGATTTTGAGTGAAAATGTCTTAATCACTATAAGCTATGGAAAACCTTATATTGCTTAAGTAAAACAGTTTGAACAAAGGGAAACAAGAGCTTATAAGAGCTTAACAAACCATTTTTAAAACATATAATTCAGTAACATTAAAAACAGAATTTAACATAAAACTTTAAAATTTCATTAAATCTTAAAAAACGTTTACAAGACTTGAAAGAAAGTTACAATAAGCTATCTTAAACTAATAAAAGCTGTAAATTACAATAAAGAGCTACACTAGATAAGATCAGATCCCTAATGTGTGACAATGGTCTTCTATTTATAGCCGACTTAAGAAGCATCTAGGTCTTGAGCTTGTGTTTCTTCTGTGAGAGGAATAAGAGAGTGTTCTCCAAGCAAATCAATCGTAGCCCTTGATTTTCATTTGTGCTTCTTTAAGCTTCATCATAACCCTTGATTTCACATTGTCCAATCAGCCTCCAAGGGATTGCCAAGGTGTCTTGTCTCTTCTGGGGGTGGGGTTTGAGAGGTTTTGTCGTGGTTTGCAGGGTAACATGTGAAGGGGATGGTGAATAGTAATAAGTGGCGGGTGTTTGGTTTTTTGTTTATATTTGTTTGGGTTGGGTGTTTGCGATAACGTTTGTTAAGGGTAAAATGGTGTAAGGACTAACGATGTAAACCTATTAGGACTAACGGTGTAAACCCATTAGGACTAATGTTAAGTGTTTGTTGGGCTAATGGGTTTATAGATTGGGCCGGTTTAGTATTGGATTGGATTTGGACTTTTTTATACTATAAGGTTTATAGATAAGGCTTAATGGGCTGGCCAGGCCCATTAAATGGGTGCGAGTTGGCCTATTTAAGATGCACATGTCTTCGGCTTTGATTTTTTATGCTCATTCTACTCCCGTGCTTGGTTTTGTCGGTTTTGGCTTCATTTTTATCCTTTAGTGAATATCCGTTACCTGCACAACACAAATAGCAAAGCACACATATATTTGGCATTTTATGTCCGTTTCTTGGTTATTTAGGCTCGTTTTTATAGGTAAAAGGTATGTGTAATTAAGCACATGCCACATACTCAGCTATATCCTTTTTCATTCCAGGCCATCAATACCTATCTCTTAAATCACAATACATCTTATCAGCTCTTGGGTGTATAGAGTACTTCAACTTATGGGCTTCATCCATTATCAGGGTTCTCACCTCACCCTTCAAATGTACCCATATTTGATCTAAGTAGTACAAAGTTCTATCACTTCTCTGTTCTATCATCTCATCCAAACCTTTCTGCAATCCTGCAAACTCATCTGCATCCTCCTTCTAAACCGCCAGTATCCTATCCTTGATACTCGAATGAAGGGTCATATTCATAACTCTAACTCTTTTAGGATTTACTCTTTCTTTCCTACTTAGGGCATCAACCACCATATTCACCTTACCAGGATGGTAGCGAATTTCATAGTCATAATCACTAAACAACTCTATCCAACAACGCTGTCGCATATTCAACTCTTTCTGACTAAAGATATGTTGAAGACTCTTATGATCCGTATAGATGACACTCTTTGTCCCATACAAATAATGTCTCTAGATCTTAAGTGCAAACACAACCGCACCCAACTCTAAATCATGGGTAGTATAATTTTTCTCATAAATTTTCAACTGCCTAGACGCATAGGCTATGACTTTACCTCTTTGCATTAACACACAGCCTAGTCCTATCTCGGACGCGTCACAATATACCATAAAGTCTTCTGGTCCATCGGGGAGAGTTAGAACAGGGGCATTACACAACTTATCCTTCAAGGTCTGAAATGCCAATTCCTGTTCCTCACCCCAATCGAAAGTCTTACACTTCTGAGTCAAGATATTAAGAGACTTAGCTATCTTAGAAAAGTTCTCAATGAACCTACGGTAATATCCAACCAATCCTAGGAATGAACGAACCTTAGTCGGAGTTCTAGGGGCTTTCCAATTCTTAACAGCTTCAATCTTACTAGGGTCCACATGAATCCCATTACCATTTATCACATGCCTAAGAAATTGTACTTCTCTTAGCCAGAATTCACACTTAGAAAACTTAGCATACAATTTCTCCTTTTTGAGTAATCCCAAGACTAACCTTAAGTGTTCTACATGCTCCTTTTGAGTCTTAGAGTAGATTAAGATATCGTATATAAACACTATCATAAACTTATCAAGATAAGGCCTACAAACTCTATTCATCAAACCCATAAATACCGCTGGTACGTTAGTCAGACCAAAGGGCATTACTATGAACTCGAAATGTCCATAACGAGTTCTAAACGCAGTCTTTGGAATGTCATCCTCATGCACTCTCAGCTGATGGTATCTAGACCTAAGATCTATCTTTGAGAAAAATTGCAACCCTTGCAGCTGATCAAATAGATCATCAATTCTAGGAAGTGGATAACGATTCTTAACAGTCAACTTGTTCAACTCTCTATAATCAATACACATCCTAAAAGAACCATCCTTTTTCTTAATGAACAATACTGGCGCACCCTAAGGCGACAAACTTGGTCGAATGAAACCTTTGTCTCGGAGTTCCTTGAGTTGTCCCAATAACTCCTCCAATTCAGAAGGTACCAAACGATAAGGAGACTTTGCTACCGACGTTGCTCCAGGGGTTAACTCAATCTGAAACTTAATCTCCCGAATAGGCGGTAATCCAGATAGGTCATCTGGGAATACCTCAGGAAATTCTCTAACCACAACAATCTCTTCTTGTTTCTTAACACCCATCAAAAATCTCGCTTTCTCTTTCGGTCTCTCTCCTAATACTCTAAGCACCTTGTCATCCGGTAGTGGTATCCTCACTACCTTCTCATGGAAAATTATTTCAGCCTTATAATTAGACAACTAGTCCATACCTATAATCACATTAAAACTCCCATGTCCAAAAGGTATTAAGTTGATGTCAAAGACATGACCCTCGATTTCTAGTTTGCAACCCTTAATAACCTTATCTATCTTTACTAGCTGCCCACTAGCTATCTCAATCTCATATTTGAAACCTAATTCGTTGGGTTCTAAGCCTAACAAAGGTATAAAAGTAGTGGAAACAAAACTATAATCAGCACCAGAGTCAAATAAGGTAGTGACAAAATGATTGTTCAAAGTAAACGTACCCGTCACAATGTTCAGATCCTGGCGAGCTTCCTCTGCTCCCAACATGAATGCCCTACCTCTAGCCTGGTTCCTTTGGTTTTACGACCCTGACCCCAGTTATTAGCAACAACTTGATTTGGACGATTTTCTCCCGGTCCTTGTGCCCTATTCCACCTAGGACAAGCTGACCTGACATGGTCGGTACTACCGCACTCATAACATGCCCTAACATTTGGGTTTCTAGCATTGAAAGGATTCACATTCCTCGGCATACTTCTACAATCCCTTGCCAAATGACCCGGGCGGTTATAGTTGAAGCATATGCAATAAGGCCCTCCAGGTGCATGGTAGGAGTTGCAGGTGGTACACTTAGGCCAAGTACTCATATTCTCTCTTCCTACAGGGTTTACAATAGTAGCAAAAGCATTCCCAGTCCTAATCCTATTATTATCATCCCTACTATTCTTATCCTTGCTAGATTCCCCCACATTTCCTCTTTTCTCAACCTTCTTAATTGATCCATTCCTAACAGCCTCATCGGTCAGTGCACCAAAAATCTACACCGCCTTCTGTATAGTCTTTGGCTCTGTTGCTGCCACCATCCCACGGATCTGTGGAGCAAGGCCATACACATACCTCTCAATCATCCTACTCTCAAGAGTTACTAAATGTGGAACTAACCTAGCCAACTTATGAAACCTATCAGTATACGCAACATGGCCAGCCCCGACCATGACGTGATTCCACAACTCAGTTTCTAACTTTTGCATCTCATGACTAGGACAAAACTCTTGTATCATCATAAACTTAAAGTCATTCTATGACATACTAACAGCAACTTCCCGGCTTAGTGTATGGATATGAGAGTTCCACCACGTTAAAGCCTTACCCACAAATGAACCAGTAGTGTATTTCACTTTTTGGTCAATACTACAACCACTCATATCATGCACATACTCCATTTTCTTAATCTAACGAATAAGAACTACAACACCTCCCTTACCATCATATTCATTAGGGTTACAAGCTAAGAACTCCTTATATGAATAACCTACCCGGTTGCTATTCACTATCACATTCCCAACGTTCTCCTGAACGTTCTCATTAACCACATTACCATTCTGTTTTCTAACATTTCCTCGGTTACTAACCTGAGCCAACATGGCGGGTAAGAGGTTCTGCAATTGTTGGGCAATGATTATTGAGAAGTCGGGTGCTCCCCCATTGGCTCCCTCTACATTCCCATTGACTCCCTTTACACCCCCATTAGCTCCTATTCCTTGGTCATTTCCTTGACCATTCAAATCATCAACACGCTCATCATTACCTTCCCTAGATCATCTACCCCTTCCATCTCTACCAACCCGTTCACCCGTTCCCCCTCCTAGTGTTTCGACAGCAGGCCAGCCAGCACTTCAGGTCCTCATTCTTGGTGGCATTATCCATACGAGGGAGAAGATGGGCAACGTTAGGTAGGCAGGAAGACTCGCGCATATATATAGAATATCTTACTACATATACAGATATACACATAACACCACCCTATGGTGTCAACATCGATTTGTGTGAACAACATTATTAAGTATGAGTGAGTTGTGATACGCTTATAACTACGTTGGCCACCGTACTTATATTCGCATCCTTTCCCAGTCATATTCAATATTAAGCTCACACATTTCAATGACTGACATAACTAAAGCACCAAACCGCGAACATACAAAAGCGAAACACCGCACACATAAATGTTATACGTAACTAAATGACGGATCTTAGGTTATAGTCTAGGCCAATCCACCTAGTTCTCTATAATCTTGGCTCTGATACCAATCTGTCACACCCCGACAATGGCATAAACTCGGGAATGCAACATAATGATCAATCATAACACAAGATACAAAATAGAGAAAACTACATTGCATAAACTCCAAGTGCTATGAAGACCATCAACCTTGAACAAACTCAAGTGATGTCCCAAATCGCAACTAAAATCCCCAATCTCTTATAATTATTCAAATGCCCTCACAAGGGGACCATAATCCAAACTTAAGCCAAACTTACAAATTCTAAACCAATCAACAAGCAAAGCAAGACTTTAAATGAAATTCCACTCGGGATACTTCTAAGTCTGCTATCACAATCACCAAAACATTATATTTCTTTCACTTCCACCAGAAAATGATATCTCTCGAAATCCGTAATATCAATCAATGTTGGTCGAGCTCGATAGGCTTGTGACCTTTAACCCAAAAAGTTGTGCCAATATTCTAAATACAGTTGACAATTGTTCTATATGACCTGTGAATAATGCAGCTAATCATAGACATAGCATCCCTGCTTGTCAATCACAACATATGTCCTCTTACGAACCTAAAAGGACCTACAGCTGGAGCACTAATTTTAGGGCTGACCTCACACAAAACATTCGGGTAGGCTTTCCAATCCACTACTTTAATCACATCACTAAATATGGGTATTTGTTCCATAACGATAAAATATATCTAAACACTCACTGGGTAGGCGTACCCATTGATCCAACCAATCTGCATAATATTTCACATAGCTGTCATAAGCATCATATATTGTTCCAAAACAATCACCACATTTCGTGATACAGATCAATTCAAAAATTTTAAATACCACATTCTGACGTTTATTTTCCCCCAACGGAAAAAACAGTAAAAAGTGGGGCTACGAGACTCACTCTTCAAGCATGTTTTTAGCAAACCAATCTCTCATCCAAACAAGCAAATGCTAATGACGCTCACCACACGGCCTAGTCCAGTTAATGTCCAATTTAATTCTCCTAAATTCCAAAACAATCCCTTCCATGTTTGATGCATAGTGTTTATACGCGTTGTACTCAATTTACCAAAATGATTTTGTGTGTGATGGTTGATGGCATATTTCCATAATCATATCAATCTCATTACTCGATTCATTACATACTTATATATTTTAGAGAAAAATAGATAAGTAATATAGATAAATACTTACCATTGTTAAATTTTTAATATATCTAGGACTAGTCCATTACGGTGAACCTTTAGTCACTTCAAAAATAAATCATAATACAGTGGTAAATGAAAAGTTTGCTATAATAAAAACATTAGGAGAAGTTTCGAGGAATAAAATTATAGTGTTTCATTCCTTTAGTAAATTATTTTAATAAAATAATAAATAATTAAAATAATATTTTTTCTATTTAAAATCAAAATCGTGTTTTTAGGAAAATTTCTAAGTATATACTTTTTTACAAATTCGAATGACCCGTACGCTGAAACAAAGTTTCAAGGTTTCTAAACTTTTTTTTCAACACTTTTCGTCAAAATTTCCATAAATTTCAATCTTTTAACGTTTACTAAAATTTATTTTGTTTTTTCCAAAAATACCGTCAATATTAATTCGTAATTACATTTCCACTTTCAAAATTTGAAATACTATCTCATCGAATAAATATCGTTAAGGACCAACAAGGGGCCCATTAAGAGATTATAAGTCACAAAAATAGATCCAAGTCCAAAACTAAGGTCCATTTGCATATATAAGTATATACTTATATATAGAAAATAATCCAGACCACAATAAACCCTTCCATTAAGCCGCGGCTTAAATAGACTTATTGGGTCGTGAGTCCAATAACTCAAAAATACGTATATTAGCCTTGAAAACAAGCTATATAAGCTACGTATCGCACAAATGGTTATACCATAAGACCTCAAATTTAAATACACAACATACTTCATTACACAAAAATAATCAAAAATACATATTCCTATATGATTTTCAGATTTTCGTAGCTCTATAAAGCCTAAAATAAGCCAACGAATAGCTTTAAAAAAATAAGCCGAAATAAGTTATACAAGCTACTATCAAAATTAAGCTATCTTAGGCAACAATATTATTATTCAACAATCACGACCACAATATCCAATAACTACAAAATCTACTCTTTTTTCCTTTTTATATTACACGAACCAAACAGCCCTTTTTCTTTCGTTTCGTTTCCAAAAATCGATTTTCACAACGATCAACTTGTATAACTAACATCTATTCATCAAAATAAACCCAAAAGGATAAATGAAATTTAAATTTGAAAACTTACATGAAAATCTTCAAAAATGTATTTTTCGACACGAATCGGACAACCCAAACGTTGTTTAAATGAATACCCAAACACTCGTATCAACCTGGAATATCACGTTCTCGATCAAAGTTAGAAAATTTATGGTATCTTGTTGTTGTTGGTGGCGGACGAACTCAAGAGCACACACAAAGTGTGTGTTTTATTTTTTTGAAATGAAATGGAATGGATAACTATGAGCTAGTGGAAGGAATATATTGGTACACACTTTAGACTACCATGCTAAAAACTAGCCTTCTTGTTCCCTCTTGACCATTTGACCGACAATGGGATCCTAGGGGTCTCGAGTCTTTCTTTTCGTGTCGAGATCACTTAAATACTCGTAAAACTCAACCGCAAAATTTACTCCAAAGTTAATTAGCATTTTTATTCACTTTAAAAATACTTTTCCATTAACCTAAAGTATTTACACGACATATTTTCACTCTACACCCTTCAATACTCATTTGGACATTAACAGACGTGTCGGACTCATTTTTTGGCATTTCTCAAAATTCACGGGTCGAACCACCCGGAATACACATAACACAATAATACCTTCCAAAAGGGATTATTATTCTCAATAAACCACAATTCATCACATATCTCATAATATCATCACCGTCAACACGCTACAAAATCTAAATAAACTAACAAAAGTCAAATAGTCAAATAGTCAAAGGACTATTAATGAAATATTCAGAACAAAAAAAGGGAAAAGGTTACACACATGTAGATTACCTTAAGGTAACTCAAGAACACACTCATACACTTTGGGACATAGTTGACCAAGCTAGAGCCTTAAAACCTCTCAATGATGCACTAGATTATGCCTGTAAGTATACTCAAAGAATACAAGAATTGCCAGTATGCGTGTGTGCCTCATGTCCTAGTTTAAAATATATAAGTGAGAAATTAGTTGCTGTTACACCAATAAACAGAATTAGGAAAGTTAGGTTTGCAGAATCTAGTGACACATCAAAAGATAAAACACAAAAACAAGTAAAACCATAAGCAAAACAGACCACTGACAATTTTGTGTCACCTTCTATAGGAGTAAGCAGTTCTATTGAAGCTAGCGGATCAAAGCCTAAGAGAAATACAAAGAAAGATAGGATCACACAAACTTCAAGTAGTATTAAGAAGAAAAATAAAGTAGAATACCATCATAGGATTGTTAAGTCTAGTTTGAATAATATGAATCGTGTTTCTAAACCAGTCTGTAATGCAAATGTTAAGCATTACGGTGTTGAATGCGAATCCTAAACTTATTTGTGCTACCTTCCATGAATGTATGTTTGATGTTATCCAAGATCTGCGTGTTTGTGATTATCTTAATGATGTGAATGCTCGTGTTAAATCTAAATCTATGAAATCTACTGGTAAAGTTTACACTAATGTTTGATATAGCTAGAAACCTACAAGACATATCTTTACTATAGTTGGAAACACATGCCCTTTAACTAGGATTATCTCCACTAACGTAGTGCCTCCTATGAAATCTATATCAACAACAGTAGTTAAGCAAACACAACCAAGTAGAAACAAATCTGGGAAACTCAAAGACCTAACAAATGTAGGGTCGAGTAGTAAATCTAAGACCGTAGGTTCTAAGATTTCTAACCACTCAGAACCCATGTGAAACTGGGGATCCAATGTTTCTACTGCTCCATCTTTTTCCCGTGTCAATTTCAGGTTGTACAAATGGTACTCTGGTACCTGGACTCAGGCTGCTCCAAGCATATGATCGGGCAACGCTCTCAGCTCGGCAACTTCGTTAGCAAATTTTTTGGTACAGTCAGATTTGGTAATGATCAGATTGCAAAGATAATGGGTTATGGTGACTATCAGCTAGGGAACGTTACAATCTCATGGGTTTATTATGTTGAGGGTCTTGGGCACAATTTGTTCTCTGTGGATTAATTCTGTGACTCGAATCTTAAATTCTCATTCCGGAAACACACTTGTTATATTCGGAATTTAGACGGTACTGATTTAATTTCCGAATCCAGAGATACAAATTTGTACACCATTTCACTGGATGATATGCTGAAATCTTCTCCGGTCTGTCTGTTATCTAAAGCCTACAAGACTAAAAGCTAGTTATGGCACTAACGGTTGTCCCATTTAAACTTCGTTACTCTTAACCAGTTAGCCAAACAAGGTCTTGTTCGAGGTCTGCCAAAGCTGAAATTCGAGAAAGATCATCTATGTTTGGTATGTTCACTAGGGAAAAGTAAGAAGTCCTCTCATAAACCTAAAGCTAAAGACACTAATCAGGAAAAACTATATCTTTTGCATATGGATTTTTGTGGGCTAATGCATGTGGAGAGTATAAATGGGAAGAAGTATATCTTGGTTATCGTCGATGATTACTAGAGATTTACATAGGTAAGTTTTTGAGATCAAAGGATGAAGCTCCTGAGGTCATCATCAAATGTTTAAAGAAAATACAAGTTCGTATAAATGCAACTGTCCGAAACATCAGAACAGATAATGAAACCGAGTTTGTAAATTAGACACTTAGAGAATACTATGAAGATGTCGGGATTACACATCAAACATCAGTCGCACGTACTCTACAACAGAACGACATTGTCAAAAGACAGAACCAAACTTTAGTGAAAGTTGCTCACACTATGTTGATATTCTCTAAAGCTCCATTGTTTTTGTGGGCAGAATCAGTCTCTACAGCCTATTATACACAAAATAGATCCTTTATACGTCTTCGTTACAACAAAACTCCATATGAGCTGATGCATAACAAGAAACTTGATTTATGTCTTTGGTTCGTTATGTTATCCGACCAATGACAGTGAGGATTTGGGTAATATGAAAGCAAAGGCTGATATTGGTATATTTGTTGGAAATGCTCTTGCAAAGAAGGCTTACTGAATTTGCAACAAACATACCCGTATGATTATGGAAACAATTCATGTTACTTTTGATGAGCTGACAACGATGGCTTCTGAACAATTCAGTTCAGAACCCGCGCCTCAATTAATGACTCCTGGAATACTCAGTTCAGGACTCGTACCAAATTCTATTCTACAAACACCTTATGTCACACCCACTAAAATGATTGGGATCTCCTGTTCCAACCAATGTTTGATGAGTACCTCAATCCTCCTTCTAGTGTTGTTTCTCCAGTTCAAGAAGCTACTGCTGCAAGACCTGTTGATCCAGCTGATTCATCTTCATCAACCTCTATTGATAAAGATGCACCATCAACAAGTATCTCATCTACTCAAGCATAAGAATAATCTCCAATCATTTCATAAGGTGATAAGGAACAACAATGCACTGTTTGATGATCCATGTCATGAAATTCTTCATGAAGCCTCAACTTCTCAAGAATCGTCTTCAAGTGTGAAATCATCTCACACTCCATTAGAACTTCTTGGTAAATGGACAAAGAATCATCTGTTATAAAATGTGATTGGAAATCCCTCTTGACCCGTCTCTACATGAAAACAACTTCAGACTGATGATATGTAATGTTAATTTGATGCCTTTCTCACTTCAGTCAAACCAAAGAATTTTAAGGAAGCAATGCTCGAACCATCTTGGATTGAAGCTATACAGGAAGAGATTCAAGAATTCGAATGACTACAAGTCTGGGAATTAGTACCTTGTCTAGATCTCATAATGTTGATCAAACTGAAGTGGATCTTCAAGGTTAAGAATGACAAATTTAGGGGTGTACTCAAGAACAAGGATTGATTGGTTGCTAAAGGATACCGTTAAGAGGAGGGGATATATTTTGAAGAATCGTTTACACCAGTTGCTAGGATCAAGGCCATTCGTATCTTCATTGCAAATGCTGCCAACAAGAATATGACCATCTATCATATGGATGTCTGATATGTGTAAAAACACATATCTGTTTTATATCAAAATAGGCCCTAAAAAGACAAAATTGTACTTAAAATGCTTGTATATTGCTTGTTTTGTCTTTGTGATTATGTAGGTACAGATAATACAAAAATCGCAAGAAAACGGTCAAAACTGGACAAACACGGACACGTAAACGGAAGATCACACAAAGAGCCGGAAGTTTTCTACAAAAAGGTCAGAAAGTCAATAATGGTCAACCCTCAGTCAACCCTTAGTCGACCAAAGTTAAAGTCACAAAAAGACAAAAATCCTAAAGTTACCAAATAGTCCCTCATAATTCTCAAAATTGCAAAATGGGTCCCTAACTTTAAATGGGCTAAAACTCTTTATAGTTAACACCCGTTAACTATTAAAACCATAACCGGCCCAACCATTTCATAAACCCATAAGCCCAATCCCAACCCAAGTCAAACCCTTTAAGCCTAAGTCAAACACACACCCGTTTACAGTTAAAAATGGCGGTCAAAACCATTTACTATTCATCATCATCTTCACCATTTACCCATGTCAAAATCAAGGGGTAAGTGTAAATTAAGGACGTGGAAGGGTAATTAGAAGGATAAAGTACAAACTGGCAGGGTTAAACGTCATTGAGAGACTTCCATTGGTCAATCCCCAAAAAGAATGACACGTGGTCTAACAAGTAGCACATCAAGGACAGAGAATTTGCACTAATTGTACTCACAAAAGAAGCACAAAGGCTTCTGACACACGGATGCCACGTTGGCAATCCGTGTGCCCTTCAATCTAATCAAACGGCCCTAAGTTAGGATCTAATGATTGGAGGGAATGAAAGGCCAAGATGATTGGGAGCGTGTAACTGAATTTGGACCTAGAAGCTTCAGGGTGAGGCTTTAAATAAGCCCCCTTACTCACACACAAGGAAATTTCTTTTATCTTAATTTTTAGCTTATTTAGTTTTAGCTTAAATTTGTAGTAGCTTATTTTTCCGTTTCCAGTTTCCAAGTATTGTACTCTCAATTTCACTTTAATGTAATCAGTTTCTATTAATGAAAGCAAGCTTTTCCTTATACACTTTGTCATAAGCTCTTAATCTTTCAAATGTTGGTTATTGTTTCATAAGCTTGTGTTAAGCTCTTATTAAGCTTTTCTAGTCTATAAGTTGGAATTGAGCTCATTAACTCAACTTAGTACTACTTAAAACTATTAATCAGTTAAACTAATGCTAAACATGGTAAAATGTGGGTATAAGCTTATGGATGATGGGGTAGCAATGGAAGACCCCATTGGACTTTACTAGCTTATCCATAAGGATAAGCTAGAGCTGTTGATAAGCTCTTTGAGCCTTTAAAGCCTTTGTTTAGCTAAGGCAGCTTGTAAGTTTCCATTTACTCTTACTAATCTAAATTTCCTAGTGTAACTTTGCTTATTATGCTTAATTGAGTGCTTATTTGAGCTTATATGTGTGTTATTGAGCTTATTAAGGAAATTCGATCATCTGTTTTCAGCTTAAATAAAATAGATCTTAGATTACTTTGCATTTAGTCATAAATCATAAAAAAAACTCTAAAAATATTAGCATAACTTGTAGATCTTTGTTTTCGTCTTATTTGCTTATTGTTATAAGTTTATTTAGGTTGTTATAAGCTGTGTGTCATCTAGTAGTTAAGTTTTGAGTTTTAAATCTTAATTTCAAGAGCTAAAATGAAATATGTCATGATTAAGGGGTGTTTGGAACAAGCAGTTCTAACCTTAAGTTAGTACTGTTAGTGTCCTTTTGGTTTAATTGTTGGATTTAATCTTTCTAGGTTGATTATCTATGTAGGATTTGTATGCTAGAGTAGATTAAACAAAGTTTTCATAGGTTAGTAGCTATTTTATGTCATAAAAACTCTTAAAAAAACCAAAAATATTAGTTTAGCTTATAGCTTATAGATTTTGCTTATTAGATAGTTTAAATTAGCTTAATAGGATTCATATTAGCTTATTATCATCTGGTCTTCAAATTTCAATCATTAGTAATCATTTTTCATAAGCTAAATTGAATTTTTTTTATTTTAAAGGAGTGTTTGGTTTAGTGTAGTTTGACCTTCAAAAGTCAAGTATAGATTGAGAAAGTTTTTGATCTATTTTCTATATAGGTTAAAATCAGTAGTTAAGGTAATTTCATAGTTTATTGCATTTTCTTATAGCATTTAAGCTATTCTTTCAGAAAAGTCAAGTTGCATTCTCTAAGGTGCTTGTTTGGTTGCTCAAAATTAAGCTCAAAAGTGCCTTAAGGTCTGTTTGGTTGTAGGGTGTGCATAATTAAAACTAGAGCTTATTTAGTTTTCTAGCTTATTACTTACTTATTACTAGTTTTATTTAGCTCATTAGCTTAGGTTTAACATATGATAGCTTATTTAGTCTTAACTTTAGCTTATTAAGTCTTCTAGCTTATTTAGCTTTGAAAAAAAGCCAAAAATATGAGTTTAGTATTTCTGTCAGACTAATAAGCTGTTTTATAGCTTATTTAGGGCTTTTCATAAAAAGTTTCTTTTATAAAAAGTGCTTATTTTTAGCTTTTCTAAAACTTACACTTTCAACCCTTTTATAACACACAACACACACTCACTACCACTGCGCCCTGGGGTCTTTTTCGTTAGACTATTACACAATTTAATCTTTATACACGTTTTTCCCATTTTGTCTATAAGCTGTTTATAGCTTATTTCGCAGCTTATTCATTAAGCTATGATATCAAGCTTATTTTTCCTAGGATATAATTAGTTCAAGCTATTTTATGTATTTTTTTCTAGAATTTTTATAATTAGTTTAATATTTTTAAACATTTATTTTCATTAAAAACTTTAAAAAATCATAAAAAATAGAAAAATAATCAAAAAAATATAAATCTTTTTTAGAAAATTTTCTTTTATTATAAAGTTTATAGGAAAATTAGTTTTGACTTTGTAGGATTTAATTTGCAAAATTTCGAATTTTAAAGAACGGGATTCGTTCCCGTTCTCGTTTTTCGTGTTTTAAAGCTCATTTCAAATCCGTTTTTGTTCTAGTTTTTTTTAAACTTACTTTTTAGTCATTTAGAGTCTATTTAAAAAGAAAAATTCAATTTAGGTTTAATTTTAGAAATTTAGGGTTTTTGACCTCCATTTAGGGGTCCCGTTTTGTGTTTTTAGTTAAAGTTTGGTTTCCCGTTATTTATCTACGTGCTTAATTGTTATCATTTGCCTATTTTAATTTGTAAAAGTAGATAACCAAATCAACCTTTGTTTCCAATTCAAATCATTGTCCGAACATCAAACGTGGTTTCAATTTCACAAATCGTTGGGGGATAACGACCCGGGAATCATACTTCCCGGTTAATATACGTATTATATTATAAATATTTTTGAAGATTTTCCTTATTACCTTTGTCCTCAAAAATAATTTGGTAATTTTCCATCATATATTATATTTTATTATTACGTATATAAGATTCTACGAATCAATTTTTGGCGCCTCTGTAGGGGATTTGTGATTAAGATTCTCTCGTTGGAAGTTTGTTGATAGTGATTTGAAGACCCTTTCATTTTTGAAAGTTTTGTTTTTGTTAAAAAATCAAAAATATAAAAAAATTATAAAATATAAAAAGTAAAAAATATTTTTCTTTTCTTTTAGTATAATTATCATATTAAAAAAAATCAAAAATATTAAAAAATTGTCCTTAAAAAGAAAAAAAAAATAAACAAAGTTGGTAAAAGAACACCAACAAATAATTCTTTCAATTGAGGTATTATCCATTAATAAGTTCCCAACTCGAATCAAAGATTTAAAACTTACCATTTGTGTCATTTACGAAATACGGCTCACCTTAAAAAGTAAAATTTTTAAGAGCTACCGTGAAGTAAATTTGATTATTTGGTTTAAGTTGTCTTCTCGTTATCCGTTAAAATAGTTTGTTAAAAAAAATAAAAAAATAAAAATAAAAAAAATTAGTTTAAATTTTCTTTTTCTACTTTGTGCATGCGCACTCGTTCTCAAACCCGCAACCGTAACCGTCAACAACAAGCCCAACCGGCTGTTGTTCAACCATTTCATTTAGAAGAACCTGTTGTTAATCCTCCCCTAGTTCTGATGGCTGATACCAGACTATGGCACAATTGCTCCAGCAACCCACCGAGGGGTAACGAGGAAGCAATCGTAATACCTGAAATCAATGCTAATCTTGAGTAAAGCATGGTTGGATCATCTTGTTAAAAAAAAAATAGTTTATCGTACATGATAAAGAGGATCCACATTGCTCACATTCCGTTACTTTCAAAAAGATTTACCTCAACGAGAGATTCCCAAGATAATCCCAAGCTCGTCAAATAAGCTTATGCTTTTTTCAGTTTCTCTTGAAGGTTTCCACCGGATTTGGAGCTAGAAAAAATCGGGGGGGGGGGGGGGGGGGGGGGGGGGGGGGGGGGGGGGGGGGGGCCCACCTCCTTGATCAATTTTGACATGGGATGATCTGTTTCAAAATTCATAATCAATTCTTTCCTCCTTTACAACGACAAATCTATCCTTCGTAACGAAATCACGAGATTTCAACAAATATCTGACGAATCGTTTTATGAGGCTTGGGATCGATTTAATGACCTCTTCGAGCATGCCCACATCCGGATTTTTAAATTACTCAATAAGATACGTTTTACAATGCTTTGAATGCTAATGATCAAGATTCGTTGAATTCCGCTACGGGTGGAAACTTTTTGGATAAGATGCCTCGTGAATGCTTGAGAATTATCGAGAGTAAATCCAAGGTTTCATAATTCACAAAACAAAGCAGTCGTTGCCAAAGTGAGTTCACGAATTCATAAAACCCCCAAATTTACCATATGTTGCTGCTCTTGACAACCGAAGTTTCTTTGACTTAAGAATATGATTAAGACAATGCTTGAATCGACAAACAAAAGCCCAAGCTCTTCGCGGCACCCAAAAAGGCGGTTCGAGCAGAAGTTGTGTAACTTGTGGAGGTGCTCATTCTTATAAAAATTGTCCAGCCACCGATGTCAGTTTATCGAGGACACTTTCAAGAGTACGTTTCACAGCTGCTTGCAACCCCCCCAATTTTAATTAAGGAAATTCCAATTCTAGACCTCCGATGGTTTCGAATCAAATCCGACCTCCTGGTTTTCCTCCGATTTAAAACAATCAAAATCGTTTCAATCAAAATCAAGGAAGTAATTTCAACCAAAATCGAGGAACCAATTTCAATCAAAACTGTGGAAGTAACTTCAACCAAGGACAAGTTTATCAACCTTCGACGATTTAAACCCCGGTTTACCAAGCTCCATGTCCTGCTCCACAAATGCAAGGTGTTTCAAAGACTAATTTTGAGAATTATGTCAAAGCTAATGATGCAGTGTTAGGGAATATGAAAAATCAAGGCCAAGGTTTACAAAACCAGATGACAAATTTAACGGAAATGCTTTCTAAGTTCATAAGTTCCAATACCGCTTCATCTTCGAGTTCAGGTACTCAACCAAGTCAAACCGTAACTAACCCTCGCGAGCATGTTAATGCTATCATCACCCGAAGCGGTAAAACTTGTGAATGGGGGGGGGTGGGGGGGGGGGGGGGGGGGGGGGGGGGGAACCTTCGACTCCTCATTTTCCTACTCCATTGTTTCTCTACCCTCAAAAAGGAACCCTAACAAAACCCGAAGACGTCAATGGACAAAGTGCAAAAACCAAGTTCAGAAAGTACCACACAAGTCCACCATCCGGAGGATCAATAATTATGTTTTATTGAAATTCCAAAACCAAGAGCTAAGAAAACTGTTCAAGAGCCTAATTCTCCAGAGCCTAATTCATATCAACCTAAACTTCCATACCCCGAGAGGATGAAAGTGAGAGAGAAAGATACACCCAGTGCTCAGCAAAGCAGGTTTATGAAGTTGTTTAAACAACTCCGTTTAGAAATTGGTTTAAAAGATGCTCTCATTGAAATGCCAAAATTCAACAAATGGTTAAGCACTTTATTGAGAAACAAAGAGAAACTTGAGGAAATCGCCATTACAACCGTAAATGCTGAATGTTCTGCCATCATCTTGAACAAAGTTCCTGAGAAACTCGAAGATCCTGGAAAATTTCTTATTCGTGTGCTCTACAAAGAACTTGATAGGACTAATGCTTTAGCCAAACCGACTCGCATAAATCTTATGCCTCATTTCAATCTACAAAGCAACTTGGGCTTGAGCTTTTGAAGCCCAACCCGAATGACACTCAAGCTTGCTAACCGTCTGTTACTCACATCCAAAGGTCATGATCAGCCGATATGTGTAGTAAAAGTTGATGGTTTCACTTTTCTTTGCTGATTTTGTTTGTGGTTAATTATTGAACCAGACCTGTGAAGTGCAGTATTTTATTTTAGGGATACCTTCCTTCGCACGGTGCGCAAATGCACTCATTGATTTATATGAGGAAACTTACATAAGCGTAGGAAGTGATGACTTGTCTTTTATGCTGAATAAAACTGAGAAAAGCAAGAAAAAGCAATTTGCGCAACGCTATATCTAATCATTGATTTTTTGAAAGATGAGCCATTTTTGGCAGTACCACTATTATTTTTATGCTCCGTTCCCCTCCTAGTTATTCACACGGTGAAAGACATAGTTGATAATCTTGAGATGTTCGCTCGAAGAACTCACACTTCTTGATTCATTTCCCCAGGTAATGATATTTAGTTCTTAAGAAGACATTCAAGAAGAAAATTCAAATATAATTCAAACCCTTCTTTTCGAATTTGATGATCACTTCACCTCTAGCAATGTAAATCCTCTATTTAACGAAATGGTGGAAGATGTCGAAAACGAGAACTCCAACGTTTCAAATTCCGATGAGCCAGTTTTACTTAACACATCTTTGTCCGATAAGGTTGAGTGTTCCGATCCAGAAGTCGATATTGATGAGATCGATGCTTTTCTAGCCATGGAAGTTTCTTCTAATTTTGAAGAAGGTTATTATGATTCGGAAGGAGACGTAATTTTTCTAGAAAGTTGTTTAGTGATGATACCACCCATAATCTCTCTCCCGAAGTGATTTTCGATCATGAACCAAAACAAAATGAATCCATCCATAATACTTCGATTACTTTTTCTCCAAGGAGTGATCCTCTTCACCATGAGTTCGCCGGAGAGATCATTACACTTCCTTCGAGGATTGCTAGAGAACATTAGGAATATCTTAGTCTTATGACTTTGCTTTGTGAGATTTCAACTTCCTAATCACCGAAAAGTTTTCATGCTAATCCAAGTTCAATTATCACATCTCCTATCCCCGTTCAAGAAGAGATCGATATTTTTCCGGGTGATTTAATTCCACCAGGTGTTGAGAATGATGATTCCGAAGATGAAGATAATTCTACTTTCCTTCCCGAACATGAGTCACCTAACCTTGATCATCAAGACAACCCGTCAGCTCCTCGACCTATCCTCGTAACCTCCAGATGTTAAGACTCCCTTGAGTACCTATACGTAGCCGTGATAAACAAGTTTGATGACTAAACAAAGAGGCTTGTTTCAACATAGAAAAGGTGTTCAGATTTTTCTCCCATTTTGTCACCTAACCCCGAGGATTATCCATTTATTCTTTCTTCGGGAGTGAGGAATCTCGGTTTTTATGACCCCGACATCTTCATTTTTTCAATTTTCTTATCTAGAGCCGGTGTATTTTTCAATGGAAGTTTCTTGTTTTCCAAGTATTGCACTCCCTAACTGACGAATGAATTACAGGATCGAGATCAAGCTAAATGTGATCTGAATTAACCAAAAACAAAAATCGCTTAGTGGTAGAGCACACCATGCTTATCCATTTTCTATTTTTCTTTTTAGCTTCTAATGTGTTGTGAGGCTTGTACTCTTCCGTTCTTCGTGTTTGTTATTTGTACTTGTGATTGTTTGTAGGATAGACCCAACTTTTCTGAAGACTCTCGTGTTCGGTGATTTGTCCCAGTCCACTCGAGCTTCCTAGCCTTTGTTGCCATCGTTTGGGGTAATCCAATATCCCTTAAGAATATATATCGACTAACATTTATCTTGTAGCACACTTAATTAAACGGCTAAGATTTTTGTGATACTTTTCTTCATGTTCGAGTTATACATTCGACCCTTTTTGAGTTCTAGGATAGGTTTTAAGTCTTAGACTAGGAAACATTGAGGACAATGTTTAATTTTAGTATGGGGAAAGTATATCTCCGATATGATCTTGCCTACTTTTACCCGTTGTTCCACAGTACCCTGTTTTTCCTACAAAAAATTTAAAAATATGAAAATTTTTCAAAATTTCAAAATAAAATTAAATTTTTTGTCAAATATGACCTTCTTGCTGGTACAGAATAAGAGTAAAATTTTGACCCTATCTAGCGTGTTGGAGCTCGTAGCTTTTCCTTAACCTTTATGCTAAGCGTACCGCGGAAATTTGCGAAGAAAACAAATGATAGAGTTAAGTATTAGTAGGATGCTAAACAAGGATTAATTTGGAAAATCTTAAGAGATCATGTATGTTAACTTGTTGCTTTTCTCCACATAAGCTTCTTAACCGGATTAATAAACGGCTGTTTTTGAAAATTAAACTTAAATCAACAATTTTTATGTAATATATAGCAAAAATTTTAGTTTTAGTTCAAATTTATACTTGAATTTTTCAAAAAAAGTCTTATATATATAAAAAAAATGATGAAAAAATGATAAAAAATAAATATAATAATAAAAGCTGTGGGCTGATAAAAGTTTACTGCCTCTTGCCAGTTTCACACCGATGTGTAGACTTCTAAAGAAAGCCATAGTAAGAATGTCAGGTAACCCTTAATCACATTCACTTCAATAAGATTAACAAGAAGATTAGGAATGAATTAGAAGATAATCTAGAGAGAGAAACGTTAAGATGAGAAAAATGGAATTGGATGATTAACTTGAAATGTATACAAATGAAACCAACCCAACTCACCTTCCTTGGTGAGTGTATTTATAGGCTTGCATGCCTCTATATTCTACGGGCCTGGGCTCGGTTTTTACTTGGGCATTCCCCGATACACTGACCGATTTAGATTACAAATAAGAGCCACGTTTACCCGTCTAGCCAATTACAACGTATATTAATTTTGACCGAGACCTAATATAATATGAAAACGCAATCTCCATTGTTCGACTACAATATTTTTAGGCTAAACAATCTCCCCGAAAGTGAGTTCAATTGTTACACTCCCTCGTGAGATCAATGAGATTGCTATTGATTGTTAAAGATCTTGTGGTCTTGGTCTCTGAATACATGTAGGCTTGTTTCCCTTCATGCATTGTTGAATACTTTGATCTGAGCCTTTGTCATTGTCTTTCGACTTCGTCTTTAAGTCCGAGATCTTTAAATCTTATCCTTACACTTGTCTTGATTCGTCTTTGCCCCCTGTGCGATTCTTGTGTCTTGACCAACATGCTCAAACTTTGCATCATCTTGAAAGCTTGCTAACAATCTCCCTTGATAGACTTGATATCTTTGAAGGAAGATCTTGTATATCAGAGTTTGTGCGGAAGACCATTTGTCATTTAATTCTAGAGCTTTCATGATTTCTTGAATCTTGAATGCTTATAGAATGTCTTTGTATTTGAGCATGAGCATGTGGTAAAGAAATTTAACTCCAGCTGAACAGGCATCACCATCACCGATCCTTTATGTATCCTGAAATAAAACAGTTAGCAATAAAGCGGGTGGACGAATATGGCTTTGTCATTCGTCCGGATTTGGTTAGATTAACCTCCGGTTCCGTAGGACCGTTTTACAGTATAAATACTGTACCTGTGATCAGGTAGATTCAAAGAATCTCCTTGACAGGGTTTCCAGCTCAAAGCGTAGGGTCTTCTAACACAGATGTATTAGATTTGCCATGCTTGCTAGTTCTCATTACCGGAACGTCTCAAAGCAGACAACACGGTAAGAGTGAATCAGATAGTTACTATCTTTCTGATTATGTCGTCAATTCATTTACTGGACCTTTATCGATATCCAGTTGACACAAGCTTGATTCATGTAGAATCTCGCAAGTCACCTACCGCAGTGCTGTTTGATGATGACACTGGAAGGATTTCCATTCGTCATTATGAATACTAAAAAGCATCACTCTGAATGTTCTGGCAGAATCACAAGGATAATGCGTAGGACTCTTGTCAACAGCTTGTGAACTTAATGATGTTCAACAAGTGTTTGTCATGGAATGTGTCCTAATGAGATTTATTTGATGATCTCTTGGCTCTAGACTCGATTAGTGCGTTTTTAGTTTTAGTAATCGGAGGCTGGAGCAGACTGCCACCTATTCAATATTAACTAACTCGGAGTGAGAAAGTCAATAGAAGTCGTGTGTATCTCCGTGACAAATGAGACAAGTTTCTTTTGAGAGAAACCCGACCTAATGTGCTGGGAAGGTTATTCATTTGCATAACTTGGGTCCATGATGTCGTTCTTCAATGTCAGCAATCAACATTGTGATTCTGACAGCAAATGTATTGACCCGGTTTCTGCCTTAAGTTGTGTGGAGGGCTTCTTTCTTTACACCCTTTATCCATAACATTAAATTTTTAATTCTTCACCCATCAATGTCTTACCAAGACGTCATTACTAACAAACACCTTGTTGTGATTGTTTCCATTGTTTTTGCTCAATCTTAGTCGGTCATTTATTCCTTATACACATTCATCTCCAATCATACCTAAGGACTGCTATTTCTAACTATGGAGTGTCCTTGGGTAGATCCCTCCGGTTCTGGTTGGATCATAGGACAAATACCTTAACCTTACCACCTTATGTCTTCAGAATCGTACGTGAAAAAGATGTTGGTAGGGTATGAGGATCGTAACCATAAAACCGTTTTCCTGAATAGCACTTTGAGTCTTTTTGATCACATTTTAATTACATTTCCTCCCCATTATTTTAAATTCTAAGTCACTTATTTTGAAATACTGTGTGATTAAAATTTGTCTGAAAATCCATGGGAAAAATAGTTACTTAGCATGAATGGATTTCCCTCCTCAATTTTTACAATGTTTGACAACAAAAACAATGAAGCCAAGTTGTGAAATAGATATAAAATGAGGTTGAACACTTAGTCATCTTATACTATCATTCATTGAAATTGTCATTATTATCTGTTGTTATTAAAGACATTTTGGAATTGATTGAATACATAAGAATGGTCGTGAGATGATTATCCAAACGCATTAAATGGTTGTTTTCGAAAAACACCCCTTGAAAGATGGAGTGTTGAACCACCACAATTTTGAAGATAAAGAATCCGTCAGTGAGAAATTTCTTGAAAGAATTGTGTTCAACATTTTGAAAAACATCATGTTAGAAGACTTCTCTTCCAACTCTAAGGGTAAGCGCACTTATGCGTACACTATCCTTTTTCGTGAGCTTAAAACTTTGAATGTCTTGTAAGAACAGCTCAAGACCGAGAAAAGTTGAATTTCTCGATTTATATATAAGTTATCTTTATGGATAAACTTTCCTTTTATTTGAAGTCCCGGGTTACAGTACTTGATATTTGCACATAAGCATCTAGAAAAAATTATAAGACATGTTTTAAAAGAATTGAAACTCCTGCTCGAAACTTCAATTTACATGCCCGTTGTCGATATTAATATACAACATTTCTAGTACGTAAATGTTATCGATTCTAAGAGACATGTCGAGAAGAATATTTTTTGAAACATTTTCTGATTTTTTGATTTGTATTTCTTTTGAAAGTTTATATTTTTGTATTTTGTAATTTTGTATTTTTTGAAAATAAATACATGTAATGATTGATGAGGTTATCAACAGTATCTTTTTGTCAGAACCTCCAGTTCTGCTGGAGTCAAACATCTCATACCAATTTGCCTGACAAGATACTGAAACCTATCTTCGGGAAGGGCTTTAGTAAACATGTCAGCCAATTGGTATTCAGTTCTGACAAAGTATAATTCAATTATACCTCGTTTCAACCTGTTCCTTTATGAAGTGATAGCCATTATGGATGTAGCTTGGTACGGGAGCGCTGCACGGGGTTGCATGAGATTGCTATGGCTGACTGAGAGTCGTAATACAACGGTATTCCTTGTTTTAGTTGATGCCATAATCTTGAAGCTGTTTCCGCATCCACATTACTTAGAGCACAACTTGCAGATAACGCCACGTATTCAGCCTATGCGGATGACATTGCACTACATCTTACTTCTTTGACATCCAACTAGCTAATTTATCACCTAGGAACTGTATTTCTCCAGAAGGGCTTTTGCGAGTATCAACGCAACTGGCATGATCAGCATCTGAAAAAGCTATTAGATCAAAGCCAGAACCCATCGGATACCAGAGTCCTATGTTAATGGTACCTCTTAAGTATCGAAAAATCCTTTTAACCTCTTTGAGGTGTTTGTGAGTCGGTCTTGCTTGATATCTTGCACAATAACATACGCATTGCACTATTCTGGTCCTACTAAAGTCAGATACATGATTGACCTGATTTTTTGCTACGATAGTCAGTTTGGTCTACGGTTTCACCACTCAATCTGCATCTAATTTGGTTTTCGTAACAAGCCAGTGGTGTACCAATGATTTTGTCCTTTTTCCAATACTATGTTTTTTTCAGAATCTCTAAGGTGTACTTGGCCTGATTGATAAAAATACCTCGTGGGGATTGGTGGATCTGAAGTCCTAAAAAGAATTTCATTTCCCCCATTAAGGACATCTCAAATCTACCATGCATTAATTTTTCAAAACGTTTTGAAAATTTAGGGTTTGTGGAACCAAAAATAATGTCATCAACGTAAATCTGCACAAGTAGAATGTCCTCACACCCCGCATTTTAATGTGAATAAAGGGTCGGGTCAATGATACTTTAGTAAAACCTTTGGAAATCAGAATTTTGAGATTTTAGTTCATCATACCAGGCTCTCGGAGCTTGTTTCAATCCATATAGAGCTTTCCTTAGACGGTAAACTTTGTCTGGATGATCAGGATCAACGAATCCGTCTGGTTGTGCAACATAAACCTCCTCCTTCAATGGACCATTAAGAAATGCCGTTTTCACGTCCATTTGATAAATTGGAAAAGACTTGTGTGCAGCATGTGCGACAAAAATCCTGACAGCCTCCAAGCGAGCAACTGGAGCAAATGATTCTTCGAAATCAATACCCTCTTCCTGAGCATAACCTTTAGCTACAAGTCGTGCTTTGTTGCGAATTACAGTTTGGTCTTCATCCTTTTTGTTTTTCCATAACCACTTTAGCTTGATTACGTTCTTGCCAAAAGGTTTGTCAACGAGTTCCCAGACTTGTAGTCTGTCAAACTGATGAAGTTCTTCCTGCATTGCTTCTATCCATGCAGAATCAGCCATTGCCTCCTTAATGTTTTTTGGTTCAACAATACTCACGGTGAGTGCGAACATACACATTTCAAGATCTGTTGCAAGTTGTCGTCTTGTTTGCACTGGCTTGGATGGATTTCCATAAACTTGAGTTAACGGGTGATCTTTTGTCCATCGGTATTCTGAATCTTGAGGTTGATTGAAGGTATGCACATTTGAATTACCAATATTGCGTGAGGAAGACTCAGCATTTTCTTGTACCGGTGTACAGAAAGGATTGGTAAATTCTGCTTGATCATTGTTGTTTTCTTCAGCATTGACATGTGTTGGAGTTGATGGTATTGTTGTAGGGTGAATATTCGTTGAAGGTAGTGTGTCTTGTTTAGCAGAATCGTCGGTGGGAGAAGAAGACTTGTTGACACGTGAAGTACCCGCATTGAAAAATTCATCGTACAAAGGACCAAAAAGAAGATCCAACTCCTGTTGTGATGGAACTGTTGTATCTGCTGAAGGAGAAACATTTTGTAGTTCTGGTGCGGGGTCAGGGTTGTCATAATCTGACGCCTTTTGTCGTTGGGGAACGAGGCCTGAAGTGTCATTAGCAACAGACGTCTCTGACATCTCTTTGATCTCATCAAATCTGAGATGGATGGATTCAACTATCAACCTTGTTCTCTTGTTGTAGACACGATATCCCTTTGACTGAGTGGAGTATCCCACCAAAATGCACGGATCCCCTTTTTCTTTCATCTTATCCAAGTTCTCACCATCTCTGGTTAGGTAACAAGTGCAACCAAAGATGTGAAGGTGTTTAATTGAGGGTTTTCTGTCATTAATGATGTGATATGCCGTTTTCTCATGAGTTGGGATGATGATTGATCTGTTTTGAGTATAGCATGCGGTTGCAATTGCTTCAGCCCAAAAGAATAAAGGAAGTTTAGAAGCCGAAAGCATCGTTCGAGCAGCCTCAACGAGAGTGCGGTTTCGTCTTTCGACAACGCCGTTCTGTTCAGGTGTTCGAGGAGTAGAAGTTTGATGCTCAATTCCTTCTTCTTTAAAGAATGCATTAAGTGTCTTGTTTAAGAACTCAGTGCCTCTGTCAGTGCGAACAGAATTTACTAGAGCTGGAAGATTTCTTTGGATTATCGTGAGAAAGTCTTTTAAAACTTCTGGTGTTTCATCCTTGAAACGTAGAAAAAGAGTCCAAGTGTATCTGGAGTAGTCGTTGACAATTACCAGAATATATTTCTTCCCATTTATGCTTGCAACCCGCATATCATACATGTTCGAAAATTCTGCCTTATCAGATTCAAGTTCATCTTCAAGAGATTCAACGTACTTTAAATCTGCATGCATTTCTTGCTTAAGTTCATGTACAAATGTGAAACTATCATTCTGAGTCTTAAGGGCAAGGGGCGTCAAACATGTCTTAACTAAGATTTCTATATCTTGCGCAGTTGGGTTACGAAGATGAAGAAGGTCGTTTAAATGTTTTACCCATGCTTGATCGACAATTTCTTTCAGATGATTAATATTATTCGTCATTGTTTCTTGAAGGGATATTGTATAGAGATCAGATCCACGATTACCGGATAGTAAGTCGTTTCCCTGAAGATCTCTAACAAAACACGTAGATTTCCGAAATGCAACCTCCAAATCCGCATCACAGAATTGACCAACTGAGAAAAGATTGTGATTGAGACCTTCGACGTAGTAAACTCTTTTGATCGTGATATTTCCTTGAACCAAATCTCCATAACCAAGAATTGGAGCAAATTGATCATTGCCAAAACGAACGGTACCCAAGTATTTCTCAACAAAATTGCACAGCAGTGATACATTGCCCGTCATATGCTTGGTGCATCCAGAGTCAACAATGAATAGGATGAGTTGTACAATCTGCAAGAGAAGTAGAGGACGATGGAACACATGACAAATTGGATCCTAAAGTGTTTGTGAGTTTCAAGACATTAGTTATCCTAGATGTATTATCTACGGCGGCAATAACTAACTTCTTTTAGGCACACTTTCATTCTAACTTAGGTATCCCATTTCTTTTGTGTCTTAGGAACCCTTTTTTATTCATATGTTTTAGGAAAACCATTGTAGTTGATGGGCTTGTTGTGCTATCCACCATTTCCACGCCTTACTCGTTTTCTTATATAGCATCCTATAGTAACTCTTGGAACTTGTGATAGTGGATTCTGATGCAACTGTTTTTTATGGGTTGTTGCAACAGATTTGTTCGCTTGACTTTTGGGTTTCCTAGTATTTAGCACATACACATTAGGCATCTAGTTCTAGCTATTCACGTACATTCAAGGATTTAGAAAATACTAGGCACTCTTGATTCGAATTAACACACATTTTCCACAGTATCCACAACTGCTATTAGCATTCGAAGTTTCTGAATTTAAACTGTCATTACACGCAGTTACAGACTTTGTTTTATTAGAAATACTAGAAATCCTAGGGTGATTCTCTACTTTTGTCTTTCTTAAGCTCGCTGGACTAGGTGATATGGCACGACCTTATCTTTCATTTGATTGCTCCTAGGCTGTGTCTGCTAACATTAGTTTTGTGAGCTACTCCTGTAGATGTAGAAGCGGCGAGGATTTGATTCTCTAAATGTCTGACTTCACTGTGGTGCTCTAGTTTGTGTGGTATACTTTGCAATGCGATACATGCCTGGTTTAATCACATTTGTGTTTCTTACAGCTTGCATTGCTTGTCTTAGGTAAATTCTGTAGAGTGACTGGTTTTGATAAACCCTACTTGACTCATTAGTTTTGGAACCGACTTTTTCTTTGCAAAATATTTTCTCTCAAGAGAGTCTGAAAAAGGAACCGGTTTTCCTAAAACTGATGGTTTTGGAATCCTTTGAGCATTTGGTTGTCGAACAACAGATGGTTTATCAAACTTAGTGTCTACAGATTTTCCCTTGCATTTTTCAACGAGTTTTTTCAACTCACTTATTGCCATGTTCTTGTCTTGCATTTGAGCTTTCAAATCTTGTATTTCAACATATTGTTCACGTTCTTTTCGAAATACATTGGACGCTTGCAAACTGTGTCATTTTTCAGTTGTACTTGACATTCTTGTAAAGATTTCAAGATGAAATTGAGTGTTTTCTAATTTCTAGCAAAACGCTGTAAAAGCTAAGTGTATATTCTCTTTACTTACAAAATCTGTTTGTTCAGATAGATTTTGTGCAAGACAGTCACAGTCATGACTTTATGAAGATATAAGCTAGGTATTCAGTGATCTCATCTAAATCAGATGAAGTTAGCAAATAAGAACACATAACATCTTTAGACACAAATTCGTGCAAAGCATATCTTACATGTGGAAAATTCTGCCTTATCAGATTCAGTCTCTTCATGTTCATCTTCAAGAGATTCAACTTTACTTAATTGCATGCATTTCTTGCGTCTTGTCATGTATAAACGCCAGAGGACTATCATTCTGAGTCTTAAGGGCAAGGGGCATCAAACATTTCTTAACTAGGATTTCCATATCTTGTGCAGTTGGGTGTCGAAGATAAAGATGGTCGTTTGAATGTTTTACCCATGCTTGATTGACAAGTTCGTTCAGATGATTAATGTTGTTTGTCATGACATTATATGCTTGTCTACTTTTGGCTTATTGATTTAGACACTGGTAAGAAATCTATGTTTTGAAAACATTTGGTTTTTGTTGTTACAAAAATGTTTTTCTCACCACATTTTCTTTCTTATTGCATTTGCCTGTGTCTAACTGAATTTTCATAATGCTGGGCTGGGGGGTTTGAAAATTTTCATAAAGACTATTTAACTTAAGTGTTGGTTCAATTGGTTTGACTAAGTATTTATTCAATTTAGATGACTTCTCTTAAGTAGGTGTCAGAATTAGTTCCTATCGGGGATGAGGTCTGGTTGCTGGACAGATTGGTCTTGTGGTGATGATACAACCTGGGTGCTCATATTGAAGCCTTTTTGACGGTTGTTGGATTGGCAAAGGTAGGTCTCTCCCATTAAATGTTTTGAGCATTTGGGTGCTAAAATATGAATGTCTTGGATTGATTGACTCCGTTTGTAAAACAATTTCATTTCAGAAAATTTTAATTGTGTTCATTGAAATCATGTTGTCATATAGTATCTTTCTCTTCCTTAAGTTTCGGGATCGTTATTTACCTTGTTTTCTCCTTGACAAGACCTTCGTAATGTGACCTGGTTAAAGACTCTGTTTGACTAATTCATCGTGTTTTGCTTGGACAACAGAAATTTCGTAGGCCTTAACTTTTAAACCTTCTTGTATGTCAATGTCCTTTTGAGCTAATAGTCCTAGAGTTTCATTTAACTTACGTTCAAGTTTGTCATAGTCAACTGTACGATCATTAAAAGCCTTGTACCTTTCAAACTCAGTCTGTTTGTTTTGAAGTGCAACTAAGCAACTATCCCGGATACTATTAGATTCTCCTAGAGTTCTACTAGTTTCAGCCAAGGAACCTAGTTTTTTTTGCACTCAGTTAATTCTTGAGTCAATGTTGCATTTGCTTTCTTTAATTGCTTTTGAATCATTTTATTTTCATCGACATCAAGCTTTAAATTAGCAATTAAATTAGCAAGTGCAACACGCTCATCATCACATTCTACATCATTTTGGTCATCCTGAATATCATTATCACACATATTCGGTGAGTCAGGAGTGACATTACTATCACAGTTTCCATGCACATGTGTCGAATGGATTCAGATGGGCCTCAAAATGTTGCTTAAGTTCATTGGAAAACACATTATGATCAGATCGTAGTTGTACCTGTTACTATGGCTCAGCGTCAGTGCCTGAGTCTGCATTTAGGAACCTCTTGATCTTTGCCATGTAGCTGTAATGTGCTTCCAACTCTTGTTCATCAATCTCCTCATCCGTGTCTGCTAGCCAGTCAGATTGCTCTGCTTGAAGTTGAACACCTTTCTCAGCTTGTTTACACAGCAACATCTTTTCCTTGTGATACGTGGAGTCTCTAACCCGTTTTGGCTTTCTGACTTTCCTTAGCCATAATGACCATATTCCTTGCAGTTGAAGCACTGTTATCACAGACTGTTGCACTACTGGACAACCTTACAGTTCAATATACCCAACAACATTTACTGCCCTCTGATTCCCAAACTGTCCAGTCTGATTATCAGTCTTGTATCTTGGATTAGTATCCACATTCTTGTTTCTGGTGTTTGAGGAAGTTCTGAGGTTGTTGTTGGTAGGTTTGTAGAGTTTCTTGAAGTATTTTGCAATGAGAGCCAATTCTTCTGCAATATCTTTTTCCTTCTGTTCTAGTTCAGGATCATGTATTCTTCAGAAGCTGACTAGTATGGAGGTGTGATTGGTTTGGCTATCTCTTTGCATTTGTATCTTGTAGCTGATTGATCTGGTGGATGTGAAGGCTTTGGATGTTGGTGCATATGATTTGTGAATCTTTGGTGCTTGATAATAAGGATCTTGATATGGTTGAGCAGTAGCAACAAGTGCTAATGGGTTAGCATTCTTGGTCCATCTTTCTTCTCGGAGTTCATAACTTCCTTTTGGTATTGTTTTCAGAATGTCAAAGAGCTTATGATATGAAACTTCATCACAACTTGTGGTTGTTAGCCTTCACTATCGTGATATATCTTGACCATTCTGGTTGAAGGTTGTGAAGAATTGAACATTGACTGGCATCGTTGCAACTTTAAAATTGTTTCTGATCATGTATTCGCATCATCTGTAGGATTCTTGTGTAGTAAGACTCAATTGGTATCTCCATCGTGAAGTGGTGAATTGACCAAACTCCCAAAGTAGTTTGTCTTGACATCTTTGAATATTGAGTGATTCACCTTGTTGTAAACTCTCGATGGTTCCACATTTTTGAGCTGTCTCACATGCATCAAAAGTTGAGGAAGATTTCATCTCCATTTCAGTCAATAACAATTGAATCGCATCATTTTTTAGATTCATAATGTGCTTTGTTTCAGGGAGTCATTTCAGAACTGTCGAGACTGATGTTTTTGCAGGAACTTCCGGAGGATCCTTGTTGCCGGAACAGACTGGTGTAGTGACCATTGTTGGGTATAGTCTGGTGAGAATGCACTTTCGTAAGGCATCACATTTGTCTATGTATAAATGTATCGTAAGAAAACCTGTGATCGCCATGTGCATATCGTACTGTTGCAATGCATGGTGGACGATCCCTTGATAACAGATGCCATTGTGTTGTTATGCATTTGACTGTCGGTTGTGGAAGTTGCAATTGGAGTCGTCATGATGGATGATTGAAGAATTATGAAGTGAGAAGGATTTGTAGGATCTTAAGCAGGTAAAGTGATTGTTGTTGTGGATTGAGTACAATTAATGTTCACGGGATTTTACAATTCTTGGATTTAAACCGAGAGAAGAATCGTATCTTTCACGGGATTTTTTTTGTTTTTTTTTTTTATTTCTTTTTTTTTTTTTTTTTTTTTTTCTTTTTTTTTTTTTTTTTTATTTTTTTTTTTTTTTTTTTTATTTTTTTTTTTTTTTTATTTTTTTTTTTTTTTTTTTTTTTTTTTTTTTTTTTACAAAATCAAGAAAAAAAAACGTAAAACAAAAAAATGACTTGTTCGGATTTGTGAGAAAAAAAAAAACTAGTTCGGTTCTTATGTAAATCACCTAGTTCGGTTCAATGCTTGTTCGGTTCGTTGGTTCGGTTGTGTAGTTCGGTTCTAAAAGAAATCAACTAGTTCGATCCTTTAGTTCGGTCTCAAGAGATTGCACTAGATCGGTTCTCTTGTTCGATCCAAACACACACCACTCGTTCGGTCCTCGAAGGATGAGACTCGTTCGATCCTCGAAGAAAAATCTAGTTCGGGTCAGCTAACAAGTCCCTAAGTTCGGTCCAACTTAGTTACTCGATCGGTCTCAATGGAAGACTAGTTCGGTCCAAACTGAAAAAAACCCTCGTTCGGTCCTGGAAGAGAGATCCTAGTTCTCGGTTCCTTGAATGCTCGCTGCTTCTAGTTCGTTTATATTGGTTGTCACTCGTTTGGACTGAGGCACCAACAACACGATTCTTTTCATTCCTTGCGTTTTTCTTAGCACGCACGAAATAAACCACGACTAAAAGCTTATAAGAAGAAACCACATCGAACCAACTTTGCTTAATAAAAAAAACCGAAACCACAAATAAAAATTACAGTACACGATCAAACAACGAAAAACTACAAAATCTAAACCCACCATGGCGAATGGATTAACAAATGTCGGATATCAAATATATCACTTTCACTTCATTATTGAAACAAGAAAAATAAGATGAGATAAAATGGAAGAAATTTAGAGAGAAGTTAGAGAGAGAAAGGTAGAGAGAAAATAAAGAGTTGGTTGAATTCAAGCAAATGTGAAAATGAACAAATGAGAATCAACAAGAATCAACACCCTCTCCATACTTGGAGAGGGGTATTTATACTTAATACCAAGAGGCTTTCATGCCTTGGTATTTCTACGGGCCGGGCTCGGGATTACTTGGGCTTTCGCCCAATACACATGAACCGGTTAGATTACATTAATGAGGCCCGTTTACTCGTGTAGCCTATTATAAAGTTATAATTATTTAATGATGAGAACCTAATATAGTATGAACGAACTTCCATTGTACGACTCATTATATGAGGCTAACAAGTTCTATGATGACACTAAAAAGAAATTCCAACACGAGCGTTGGATATTCTCCATGAACACAGCTTAACGATCACTAAGAATCGCGACGACAATACCAACAGGTATCCAATGTATCCGCAAACCGATAGATAAAGGAAACTCTCACCATTACTCACTCGATCCTTATAATCGTCAAAGGGTTAAGAGAGAATTCTCTAACCATTACAACCATCCTCAACAGGATCTCACATCACATCTTCTTACTATCCAAATAGACTATACAACCCTTACTCCTTTACGTAATACATACAAGCAACAATGATTAATGCAATCAAGGTCACAAGTCCACGTGTGTGACACCTTTATAATTATGTTCGCGACCATAATTATAAATGCACCTTTTGCACACGCGTACTTACTTCCAAGACCACACCTCTCAATGATAACACACATCTACCACATAGCACTTAATAATAATCCAAATATAATTAAAACATGATAAACCATCTAACGAAACATAAAATCCCAATCGACCAAACGAAACAGAAGTCACATCGTGACCCAAAATATAAAATGAATCCTCGATTATAGTAACGCATCGAGGTAGAAAACGAAATAAACTTATGTTGGGCCTCGCTTGGGTTTGACTTTTCTCTCTCAAAAGTCCCCCAACTCCGCAGTTAGTATAGGTAAACAATCTCCCAATGATACCTCTGGGTAGGGGAAGACATGACTAAAATAATAACAAAGGGGTATATACTATTATATTCCCATAATGAAAAAGTATATATTTCTTATATATATATAGTATTTAAAATTGGGAAGAATTTCAAAAGTTTTTCAAGTAGCAAGAACATACAGGTATATACGTACAAATCACATATGCCTAAAATGCACTATATGATGGCCCTTAAGCTTTAGTTAGGGCTTAACCACCTAGTTCTCTATAACCATAGGCTTTGATACCAATCTGTCACACCCCGCCAAGCGATAATATCGGAGGCATAAACGAGAATGGATATAATTCATCACAATGCGTCTATATAGAGAATACTATAAAATGCATACATAAAGTAATGTTTAGACACCAGTGTCATAACAATACCCATTAAACTAGGCAATACTATAAAAGGCGTCTTGTTTGATGAAACGGAAGTTTCATAAATAGGAGAACATGCAACCTATATCATACAATGTAAACATTTACATATAAACTTCAGATCATCTTAAGGTCTCTTTCTTCAGCCACTTCTCACATATCTTAAGAATCATATGACTTCACACCTGAAAATGATGCTTAAAACGTTCAACACAATTGTTGGTGAGAGTCATAGGTTTAAGACACACAAATCAATCTTTTAAATTCAATTACTGTTGATTATCAAAATAATATAGGACAATTATGCAAATATGAACTTATGCTAACATGCAATCCACATACTAGGTAGGAACGTTACCCCCGATCCATTTCAACAACTGGGTAGGAACGTTACCCCCGATCCATTTCAACAACTGGGTAGGAACGTTACCCCCGATCCCATATGTCACTTACGCACACTAAAGTCTACAGCGGAACTTTAATACTTAGGCCTATACCACTCATCATTGGTTTTATTTCAACCCTTCAGTGTTTGAGTTGAGTAGTAAAGACCACTCCCAACCGAACTAATCACATCACAAACTACTCCAATTGATCACTAAGCATGGAGCATACCACAAAACCCACTCCAATTGATACTAAGCACATGGAGCGTATCACACAAATTAGTAGTTTTATCTTTAAACCCTTCAGTTGGTTTGTGTTAAGTAGTAAGACCATCCCAAAAGAACAAATCACGAAGCAATAAAACGTAGCAAATAACACAGTAATTACAACACAGTTTTACACATAGCATCATTTTCACCCCAATAAACACAAAGAAAAGGGGCTATGAAATCACTGAAGCTTAGTCTTCAAAAAGATCCAATCAAAACTTCAAAAATCTCAACGTACAATCTAACAATTAAATACATTATTAGCTAACATCAATTAGGCATTCGACCAATTGAATTTATCATTCATATGATGGATACTTGGCTATCTTGCATAGTTCTTATAATCATTTAAAACCTTTACCCATTCTTACATATTTCATTTATACTTAAATGCTACTCCTTAAACTTTCTGGTTTTTAAGTAGAAGTATACTCTCATCTTGCGTGTCCTAAAACGCACTACTTAAACACTCCCATAATTCAAACCAAAATTCATCATGCTACATATATGTCCTATGAACCTCTCATAGCTCTCCCAAAGTCACTACCCTTTTATATAATACACCTCTTAGAATTTCATTAATCCAAAGTGTTTTAAATAGTCGTCCAGAATCTTGACCTTCTAAAAGTATGGCATTAATTAAACTAACTTAGACACGCCTATGACCTTAGCACCAAAATTCAGAGAGTAACAAAAAATATTTATGTAACTAACTTCCCACGTGAATTAGAGCCTCTAACTCAGTGTCTAAGTATTTTTAGAAAAATCAAAACCAAAACTGAAATTCGTTACTGTTTTACACACTGATTTTGTAATGACCATTTGACCCACTTCCCGACCATAAAAACTTATGAGGCCGACTTTTCTAGAAAGTAGACTCTCTGAGGTTATCTCCAGTATGTTGTAAATTATTTATTTGATCTTTTATGACCGAGTTATGCTCGTTACAAAACTGCCTAACTTTCTGCAGTGAATTAAACACCTAATTCGAGTGATCTAAGCCCTAACGCATGATCATATCGCTAATCTAATTAATCAAATGATTAAACTAACATTAATATATCATAAACTTTCTGGAAATTAAATACCCTAATTTATAAACCCTATTTTAAACCATAATCCATCATAACTAAGTTACTAGAAAAATAAACGAACTAGAATTAACAAATCGAATTCGTACCTTAAGATTAAACCAATGATAATTTCGTTTCATCTCCTTACCTCTCCTTAAGGACGCGTCGTTCTTATGTATGGGAGGGTTAGGGATTTTAATCTTGTATTTATAAGTTCCCTAGATGTGTTTTAGTTTGAGTATAATTAGGTTTTAGATTAGGATTAGGATTTCTCTTTTTTTTTCCTTTTAATCCTTTAAAATTCGGAAACACTATTCATCCAATAAAAAATATATATATTTTTATTTTTTTTATTAATTAGATATTTACAAATATAACCTTAAGTTTTTGTAAAAAAATTTAATTATTTGGATGAACCTTTTTGCATAAAGGAAGTTTCCTACTATCTAAAAATAACTTTTCATTTCCAACCTTACTTTCTAAAATAGACATTTTACATTTTTCAACTAAACTTCTCTAAAGTCAAAATTTTTATCTTAAATTAACTTAAACACGAAAACTATACGTACTTATACTTACACACCTAACACGAAAATGGCTCAAATCTCAATAATATTTCTTGTCATTAAAAATAACGAAAGAACTCAACATTCCAACCATCAATCTAATCTCATTGAGATGATCAACACTCAATCGATGATTACCAATAACCACATAAATCGACAATACCAATTAAAATCACTAAAATCAAACATTTGACAACAGGCACATAAGTCAACACTAACGGTTTGACTATCCTGCTCAAGCCATGGTTGTCACACATTCGTACTCCAAAATAAATCCCATATTTTCCAATTTAAAATCTACCTCACTTATGGGCATCTTTTCATAACTTCAACTTATAGAATTGAAGTACCTACTTATTTTAAACCTTCCTTCTCAATTTCTCATAACCTCGTTTTATTATCCAAGAAACACAAAACCACCTCAAACTTATTTCTCATGTGTGTTCTCATTCTCCCAACTAATATACTCTGATCACCTACCTTTTCCTCATTCCTTTAACATATACACTCGAAGTACCTACCATCTTGTCTTGCCTACTTCTCACCTTTCATGGCCTTTTCTAAACTATTCAAGGAATACACAATCACCTTTACCATTATTTCTCACATCTTCTCCTCATACCTCAAACCTATATACCCGGAGCACGTACTCTCTTCTTATGTATTATTCTTAAACTCCAACCTATATGCTCCAAACCCATATCCACCACTATTACTTTTTTGCTTCGAAAAAAGGGGGAGAAGGGAGTGTAAACGAGTAACTTTTAAACTCTACTATGTGCTATAGTTTACAATAGTTTGTCATCATCAATAAGGGGGAGATTGTTAAGATGCAAATATTTACGATATATAATCTATACGTATCTCTTCTATGTTTTGGTGTTGACAAACATGTAACTGTGTTACATACCGTACAGTACGCAAGTTACTTCGTACTCACAAATCATCATATGATACATGCATCAACAACACTCTATGTCTCAAGTCTGAATCAAACACCGATATTTGTTTGCACCTGATGTAAATCAAATTAAAGTATGTACAAACAAATTAAACTTTTAGATGATCAAAGAAAAATTATTTTTTTCTTAACCATTACATTTCTACAGAAGTATTTTTTACAAAATGAATAAACACAAAATACTTTTTAATATAAAGAAATGTTTATTTAAAATATAAAAATTTGAAATCTGGTTTTCCCTCCAAAAATAGAAGACTTATATTCCAGTTACACATTACCCCACAAAAAAGACAAAAACAGGAGAGCGGAGTCTATGGCGCATCACGCCCCCCTTAAATACCGGCGGGCCCCTAATATATCTGGGACCGCCGTTTCCTGACACGCTGTCTTTTCAGCTCCTATAAATAGTGGATCACCTCCAACTATTTTCACAACCCTTTTGCACGATTATCTTTCAGTTCTTTCTCTCTTTAGATCTCACTAAATCTCGTTAAATATTTGATCATTCAACTTGGTTAATCTTGTTTAAATGTGATCAAATCTTCTATCCTTTCGTCTTTTCCTCAAGTGCAAGAGAAGAACTTCGATCATCTTCAAGATCTGAAGTTATGTAGTCTAGTTAGTCCATTTGTAATATTTGTTACATATAGATCGAATCCATGTCTTCTAATCTTTAGTAGTGTGTAGATCCAAATGATGTATATATTTGGATAGGTTGATTGTGGGTTGGTTAGTATTTTAGGCCTTAAAATACATTGGTGATGTGGTAGATTGGTTCTAGATAAGATTAGGACTCGACATCTAGCTTAGTGTTAAAAAATAATATAAGCAACGCGCTTTATGTGTTTAGGCCATAAAACACAAGGTTTGTTATGTTGGGCCATAAAACATAACGGGTTTGCTTGTACCCGAAGAAGGACTCGACATCTAGCTTAGTGTCAGAAAATAATGTAAACATTGGTATAAGGTTTTCTCTGCCAAAAAGGAGCTTATTGATTAGTGAAGTAACTCTCGAGTTGGATACTCGAGGAGTGGAGTAGGGCGAAAAGGAGCTTCGTGACTGAACCACTATAAATCATCGTGTCGGTTTGCATTTTCTTTTACCTTTCTCTTTACTTATGTCTTTACATTTATCGCTTTACTTTTACACTTGCATTGTGCTTATGATTGTGTGAATTGTTGTGTATGTTGTGTTAGTCATGGTTGTGTAGCTCTTTATAGTAAACATTGTGAGTGTGGATATATTGGTAGAATATGCGCTAGTAATTGTAAATCCATTATCGACACTTCTCATATTGCGTCAAACTTGATTGGTGATTTGATACAAATGATCTAGTCCGAAAACCTCTTCTGAAGGCGGTCCCTTTAAATAGGGCGGCCCCTGATGTACTAGGCGGCCCCTATATATTTATGGGACCGCCGACAGAGAGTGATATAATCTTTGATCTTAAATTTTTTAAAGGAAACGTATTCACCCCCCCTCTACGGTTTCCATAGTCTGGTTCCACTGTTGGACTCATTACAGATGTCTAGCCAACGAGTGCTCAAAATTAGTACAAAAGGGCTCTTTTACCGGAAACAACACTTGCATTCTAAGATCCTCTAACAATACAATTCTGCTTTTTTACATACTAACATGAACTAATTCAATATTAAAGTGACTAAAACTATGAATAATGGTATTCTTGGATCTTTTTGCCGTAAAACCAATCCCACACAAAATCTCTTCCTTTGCCTTCTTTGAAAGCAAGTTGATGTAGTCGAAGTTGAGATGAGAAAGTCTTCGATGCCATAACCATGCTTGAGTTGGTGATGCTTTAGCCATGAGACAGATTGGAGTTGATGAAGTTGTTTCTTGAAGAGAAATTGTATAGAGATCAGTTCCACGATTACCGGTTAGTAAGTCGTTTCCCTGAAGATCTCTAACAAAACACGTAGATTTCCGAAATGCAACCTCCAAATCCGCATCACAGAATTGACCAACCGAGAAAAGATTGTGATTGAGACCTTCGACGTAGTAAACCCTGTTGATCGTAATATTTCCTTGAACCAAATCTCCATAACCAAGAATTGGAGCAAATTGATCATTGCCAAAATGAACGGTACCCAAATATTTTTCAACAAAATTGCACAGCAGTGATAGATTGCCCGTCATGTGCTTTGTGCATCCCGAGTCAACAATGAATAGGATGAGTTGTACAATCTGCAAGAGAATTAGAGGACGATGGAATACATGACAAATTGGATCCTAAAGTGTTTATGAGTTTTAAGACATTAGTTATCCTAGATACATTATCTATGGCAAAACTAACTTTCTTATTCACACTTTCATTCCGAACTTTAGGTACCCATTTCCTTTTTGTCTTAGGAACCCATGTATATGCTGATGGGCATTGTTGTGCTATCCACCATTTCCATGCCTTACTAGTTTTCTTATATAGCATCCTATAGTAACTCTTAGAATTTGTGGTAGTGGATTCTGATGCAACTATTTTCTTATGGGGTGTTGAAATAGATTTGTTCGCTTGACTTTTAGGCTTTATAGTACTAATAGGCACTACATTAGGCTTCTTAGTTCTAGCATTCACGTTATTCAAAAACTTAGAAACACAAGCATCATGATTCGAATTAAACACACATTTTCCACAAGTAGCACAAACAACATTAACATTCGAAGTTCTGGAATTTAAATTGTCATTACACGCAGTTACAAACTTTATTTGTTTAGAAATACGAGAAATCCTTGGGTGGTCTTCTACTTCAGTCTTTTTAAACTTCACTTGACTAGTGTTTGGCAGGACCTTATCTTTCATTTAATTGCTCCTAGGCTATGGTCTGCTAACATTAGTTCTATGAGCTACTCCTGTAGATGTAGACACGCGAGAATTAGTATTCCTAGAAGTCTGAGTCAACTGTGGTGCTCTAGTTTGTGTTCTACTACTTGCAATTCGAAACATGCCTAGTTTAATCACAATTTTGTTTCTTATAGCTTGCGTTCCTGTTTGAGGCAAATTCTGTGGAGTGACTGGTTTTGATAAACCCTCTGACTCATTAGTTTTTGAAACCGACTTTTTCTTTGTAAAATTTGTTTTCCTAAAACTGATGGTTTTGGAATCCTTTGAGCATTTGGTTGTCGAACAACAGATGGTTTATCAAACTTAGTGTCTACAGATTTTCCCTTGCATTTTTCAACGAGTTTTTTCAACTCACTTATTGCCATGTTCTTGTCTTGTAGTTGAGCTTTCAAATCTTGTATTTCAACATATTGTTCACGTTCTTTTCGAAATACATTGGATGCCCTTTCTTTGCAAACTGTGTCATTTTTCAGTTGTACTTGACATTCTTGTAAAGCGATTTCAAGAGAAATTGAGTGTTTTTCTAATCTAGCAAAACGCTGTAAAAGCTCAGTGTAAATCTCTTTACTTACAAAATCAGTTTGTTCAGAAAGCTTTTGTGCAAGACAGTCACATTCCATGACTTTATGAAGATATAAGCATTGTAATTCAGTGATCTCATCTAAATCAGATGAAGTTAGCAAATAAGAACACAT
>BQNB010022187.1:0-15683 GCA_026074375.1 Tanacetum coccineum | reverse complement strand
TCACTTTTTATGATGTTTGCATCTGTTGCTTAATCATACACTTGGAAATCTTGTGGTCCTACAGTTTTGCATACATAAACCTATGAATTCATCAACTTTATTTTGACGTTTTAAGCATGTTTTTCAGGTTAGTAAGGCACGAGGTGTGATGATACATTGGAAGTCAATAATTGAAGAGTCTACATTAAAGATTTGGGGTCTTATTACAGTTTGGGGACAATTGTTATAAACCAGAATCTTTTATTATATTGTTGAACCATTTAAAGCCATGGGCTTGTGTAACAAACAAGTATTTTGTTAATCCAATGTATCTTTTTCAAACGACACATTTAGTGGTCATTCTCTTGTCTTGTGCTCGTGATCCATAAAGTAACGCCCTCGGATATTTAACATTCCGTTGTATACTCAGATTTGAGAGTGTTACAGATTGGTATCAGAGCCAAGGTTATAGAGAACCAGGTCAAAAGTTTTGTCTGGACTATAACCATTTTCAAACACTGGTTTCACAAATAGGATTTGTGAGGGACATACATGCATTACTTATTTACATCTACACATATATGCTTACATGACATGCATTGTTTTAGCATTAGTAGGGTACTAAGTGATTACATGATTAATATATGTGTATATAAATGATATTACGTATATTACTATAAGACTTTTATAATTAAAGCTTATATACATATCATACCGATCTTTCCTATAAGTAATACTTATATAGGTTATTTTTGCTTTTTGCAGTAATCATGTCTTTTGCGACATCTGCGGTTACCTACACTTCCGTTTACACCGACTCTGAGCCCGGCAGAGCCTTCTGGGGAGCCGATGATGAGGAGATATCTGAGGGAGGCATCCTACGAGTCATCGTATTAGGATATGATGGACTCCCGATGCAGCCAGTAACTCCACCATCACCGGATTACATACCAGGCCCAGAGGATCCATAGACACCACTAGTACCACAGGACGAGCCACATGATCCTGACTACGTGCCAGATCATATATACCCTGAGTATATACCGTTGGAGGATAAGAATGTGTTTCCAGTTGAGGAGTAGCTATTACCTCCTGTTGATTCGCCTACTACTGAGTCACCCGGATATGTTACTGAGTCGGATCCCGAGGAGGATCCAGAGGAGTAAAATATCTAAATATATATAGATATTTTCTTTTTTAGAAAATATCTAATTTTTCATAATATCTAAAATTCTCTCTCAACTCTCTCTCATCTCTCTCTCTCCTTTCGATTCTCTCTCTCTCTCTAGTTTCTTGCTTCGTGATTCGGGTTATGAAGTGAAAGTGGTTAATCGGGAACCTACACTCGTGTTTTGTGTTTTATGTCCAGGATTGCCCGAATTTTGAAGACTCTCGTGCTCTTGGTTTTGTCCATCGTTCACTCTATCTTTAATCCTTCGCTTGCTTATATATGGGAATCTGATATCCTAGATCTTATTGATTAACGTTTATCTATTAGCATAATTAATAAACAGCTTTAGATTTGCGTAGAGACCCCCTTAATATTTGGATTATGCCTTGAAATTAGTATGGGGTAACAGGCTCACATTGAGGACAATGTGTAGTTCGAGTATGGGGGGATCTTTCGATTTGATCTTACTTGCATTTGCCTTGTCTTCACGTAACCCTGTTTTTCCACCAAAAATAGCAAAAATATGCCAAAATTTAAAATTTTCAAAAATAGAATAAGTGTTTTTGACACATAGTTTTTGTCTTTTTAAGGAATAAATTTTAACTTGATCGAGCATGTTGCGCTCTAGCTTGGCCGTTAACTTTTAGACTAAGCATTCGTGGATCTTTTTAGTAAATATTTTAAATTTGCGAAGAACGAGAAATGATAGAGTTTTATATAAGTTAGATGCTAAACATAGAGTAGTTGAAACTCTTTAGAGCTCATAGAGGTTAATTGTGGCTTTTTGCTCCCATTAGCTTAATAAACATTATATAATTGTTGAATAAATAAAGTTGCTTTAGGTTTTTGCGATTCTTAGTTTAAATCACTTCGTAGAGATTCCTTCTAGTGAAATTAAGGTACACATCGAGGTTTTGTCAGTGTTGTGGGGAAATAGGCTACCGATTCTTGACGGCTCGCTACCGTTGTCTATGTAGTTAAAAGACCACAGGACTTGAAATTTAGCTATAATAGTTATATAATAAACCGAAGCCGAAATATGACCACTACCTCTTGCCGGCTCACAACCGATGTGGTAGTCGTTTAAAGGGTAGAGGTAATAATAATAATAAAAATTGTGGGCTGATAAAGGTTTACTGTCTCTTGCCGGCTCACAACCTATGTGACAGTCTTCTAAATAAGGCACATAGTAATAATCCGAGACTGATAAAAGTTTGATGTATCTTGCCGGCTCACAACCGATGTTGCAGCCTTCTAAAAGGTCGTGGAAATTACCGAGGTCAAAATAAGACTCCTGGACCATGGTCGGCTCGCATACCGATGTGGCAGTTGTTTAAAGTACCGAGGTTTAATTATGTTGCAATAATAATAATAATAATAATAAAGCCAAATTTTGACTCCGGGGTTATCTAAATAGGATAACCCCTAAATCATGCGAAGTTAGAACCTTAATGTGGACCTTACTCTCACCATATCGTTTCTTTAGGAAAGGATTTCAAACTAATTGTGGTCTAAACCGGGTTTTACTTTATATGAATAAGACATTAATTTATTTGTCACAAATAATAATAATAAAATCTTTAAAGGATTTAGGAAATAAGGGAGCGGAAAGCAGCTATGCATACACAATTAGCATTTATGAGTAGTGTTAGCATCTTAACTTGTATTTAACAATGATTTCATTTTTAAGCTTGGTTTGGGGCGGGTGAAAAATCAAGGACGATGAATTTATCCTTTTTATTGTTTCTTGTTCCGTAAAGTTATGTTATGTATGAATAATAATAAAAATGGGAAAACGGGGGGCTTTTTCAAAACTAGTGATTTCTTAATCCCCTAGATGAACACTTAGCTACTTTTCGAGGTAATTAGTCTTAGGGGATTGAAATTTTTGGTTTTCTAAGTGTGTTTATGACATTGCGTGAGGACACGGCAATAGCTTAGTATGGGGGATTTTGGTATGTGCTTAAATACACATACCTTTTACCTAATAAAACAAGCTAAAAAGACCAATAAAGACCAAAAATACATGAAAAATGCATTGTATATGTGTGTTTTGTAATTTATGTCTTGCAGGTAACGGATATTGCACAAAAGGACAAAAATGAAGCAAAACGGACAAAATCGAGCACGGGAATGGAAAGAGTACGAGAAATCAAAGCCGAAGGCGTATTTATCTTTAATGGGCCAACCCGTACCCATTTTAATGGGCCGGGTCAGCCCATTAAGATATTTTACCAAAACCTTAAAACCTAAAACCCATTTATATAACTTAAGTCCAAATCCATTTCCATTAAATCCATTTACTTGGCCCAAATCCTTTCCGAGCCCAACTTTTATCAACCAAGTCAATGCCCCAATGTATAAATACGGGGTTAAAGTTACTATAGCACCTTCTCTTTTCCTTCCCATATTTCACCGACAATACAAACAACGAGCAGGGTAAATGCTTCTCAAGTACATGCTTATCCATCCTTCTAGAAGTTCTTCCTGACACCACTGACATCCTCATTAGCCACGCTGGCAATCCCACATGACCCCATTGGTCAATTAAACGTGGACACGATCTAACGGCTCAAATGTTGATGATTTGGAGGCGGTTATTGATTGAGGGCTAAGATTAGAGATTAGGGAGCGTCCTGAAGGCTAAAAGGTTCCTCTCACCCCTATAAATAGAGGGCTTGATCCCACAATTAGGGTATGTAGGATTTAGCTTCAGCTTTTTAGTAATTTAGTAGCTTATAGTAGTTTTTAGCTTAATTTTCATTGTATTTTCCTTTTCCAAGTATTGTAAACAATTTGTTAATCAACAAAAGCCTGTTGGTTTTAATTTCGTGTTTAATCATTGTTTTCAGTTTATGCAATTATGATTTGAATAAGTTCACAATCTCCTAATAAGCTTCTAAAAGCTCTTCATTACTACTTAAGCTAGCTTATACTCGTTTAAGCCTTCAAAAGATTAACTGAGTTTAGATATACACTTTATTTCTCCTCAAAAATACCTCAGTTTATGTTTTGGATGATATGCCAATCATGGAAGGGTTTATAGACCTCACCAGCTTGTTTTTAACAAGTTGGAGCTTGTAGATAAGCTCTTTTGAGCATATTAGATCCCTGTTTGAGCTGGGATCAAGGTATTCTTTAATTTCACTTAATTTTAGCTTATTAATGTTTAGCTTATAGATCTGCTTATTGTTGCTTAATTATGCTTTTATTGTGTTTAAACTGACTTTTATTAATACATTTAGCTTATGGCTTATATTAATCTGTTTTTAAGTTCTTCTTTATTTTATTAAAACTATCTAAAAATCCAAAAATATGTTTATTGTTCCAGCTTATTAATTAGTGCTTAATTGTGGTTAAAAATTGCTTAAAAGTTCTTCACATACTAATAACTTAATCTGTTTAAGCTTTAATAGCTTTTATACATCTGCTTTAAGCTTAAAATGGATTTCAAAAACTTTAAGGGATGTTTGGCACAAGCAGTTCTAACTTGTGTTAAAACTGCTTGTTAGCCTTTTGGTCCTTAAAGCAAATTTGAAAAGCTCAAATTAAGCCTAGAAATCAGTTTATAAAAGTTTTTAAGGTTTAAAAATCAGATTTAAGGATTAAGCTAAATATAGTTTGAATCTGTGGTAACTTAGCTTATTAGAACTGTTAGCATTATTAGATCTTTATAAGATTATTTTTGGTGTTATTTTCATGCTTGTTTAAAGGCTCAAAATGCAGTAGAATATGTCAAGATTATGTTTGCAATTGCCTTGTGTGTTTGAGTCAAAAATCTCTAAGTAGCTAGCTTCATTTTCAGTTTCAAAGTCCAGTTTTCAATTTCATTTTTAGATTTGATTAAGTTTGTTTTAAGGTCTGATATTGATAGAATAAGCTCTTTAGGTATCAAGCTTTATCTGTTTCAACCTTTTGAATTTTTACATTAGCTTATTCTAGCTTAAATCTAGGGCTGCAAATAGCCATTTAGCTTTAAAAGTAAAAATAAAGTCAAGTTTGCAGTCTGTTTTAAGGTGAATTTCTAGCTTATTGTATGTTTAATTTAGCTTAATTTCAAAGTGTATCAGTTTATTGAGTCAAGCCTTTAATCTGTTTTTAGTTTTTCTTTAACTTTTCCTTGCTTATTGAGTCTTGTTTTAAGTTTCTAAAGTATCAAATAAAACCAAAAAGCCAAAAACAAGTGTGTGTATGTCGTTTTTATTTGTCCTTGCCTAGCTTATTTTCTTTAGGTAATCTGTTTAATTTTAGCTTATTTGAGTCTTTAGCCTATTAGTCTTAATCTGTTTTTGCTTTTTAAGTTTTGCTTATTGCTTAATAGTCCTGAATTTTAAGCTCAAAGTTTTCAAAGGTTCCTTTGAAGTCTGTCTTAAGTTATCTGTCTTTAGCTTTTTTAGTGCTTTGTAGCTTATCTGGTCTGCTTAATTTTTAAGTCATCAGTGCTCAGTTAGACTAGCTTAAGAGCTGTCATTCTGTTAGCTTATTAGGTCCAAAAAGGCCCCATCAGTTTAGCTTATTTTTTTTAAGAATTGAGGAAACCAAACTGTTGCTTATTTGTTGCTTTTTATTATCTTGTTATTAAGTTTCAGTAGTAAGTCCATTTATTAAATTAGCTTATTTTCATTTATACTTTAGCTTTTTTAAATAAAAAAATGTTTTGTAAAAAAAAGGCCACAGGTTTCGAACCTGTGACCTCTCCTTTATAACACCAACACCTCAACACACACACTCATCACCATCTGCCCTGGGGTCTTTTTCAAACAAGTGTTGCATTATTTAATTGTTTTAGGTTTTTAGGTTTAAAAGCTTATTGAGCTTATTAGAATTTTAGCTGCTTATTGGCTTGAGCTTATTAAACCGATTTTCTTTAGGAACATTAGTAGTAGTGTTAAGCACTTTTAGTAATTTTTCTAGATTTTTATAAATTAGTTTAGTATTTTTTTAATGTTTAATTTAGATTAAAACTGTTTTTAATTCATAATAAATAAAATCAAAATCAAAAAAAATATAATTCTTTTTTCTAAAATTATTTTCAGTCATTTAGGATTTATAAAAAATAAAAAAAATAGTTTTAAGGTTAAATTTTAATAGTTTAGGTATTAAGTCGCGTTTTTAGATTCCCGTTAACGTTTTTAGTTTAAATCTTTAATTGCCTTATTTGTTTGCTTGCCTTTATTTGCTTTTGCGTTTCACTAGTAGAAATAGAATCAAAAACCCAAAATAGTGATTATTCAAATCACGCGATCACAAACTTAACCGATTCTCAATTCACGCTTCGTCGGGATACGACTCGGGAAGATTTGGTCATCACTTTTCCTAAAGTGATTTTCATTTCTTAACGGAATACTTACTTCTTATATTATTTGATAATTGGTATTTTAGTTATATATATATATATATATATATATATATATATTAGATACTATTATATTCAAATCAGATAACATCACAGTTTATGATCTTTGAGTTTTTTCTTCTTTTCAGCATCTTGTCACAATATTTATCAAAAAGTAACTTCTTGTTGTGGTATTGTTCCACCACATCAATGCCCAAAAGATCAACTAGTTTATTTTGCAGGTTTGTTTCAGCATGCTTGGTGGTGTTCTTCTCCCCCTCAGCAGGTGAAGCAGTTGCTTGGTCTGCTAAAGGAACATCCTTGGTCGTAGCTCCTGCTGCATTTTCCACCACAATGGCAAACCTGTTCAAGGTTTTAGTAACCTTTTTTAATAGACTTAGAAGGGAATCTAAAGTCTTGAGCTGTTTCTGAACTGAAGAAACTAGAACTGGTAAAGCTTGAAACTCCATTGGAAGTTCCCATTGAATGTTCTTCAGTTCAACAACCTGAGATGTAAGACTGGAGATAGTAGAAGTGGAAGTCTCCTGTTTTATTGGAATCTCTTTTAAGTCCCCATGTAGCTCGATTTCCATATCTTTAACATGCTGCTTTAGCTCTTTAATCTCTCCAGATAATTCAGTAAATTTTGAGGGGAGCTCTTTCAGTTCAGTTGGTAAGAAGCTAGCAAAGTTATGTGAGGCCAAGAGCTTAGAGAGTTCAGGCTTTAAAGAGGTTACCAGAAGATTAGTAAGCTGGCTGATGTCTGGAAATAAGGGCCTAGCCTTCAGTGAGGCAACTTCAGCTTCAGCTTTTGCCTTTTGTTGTTCTAGCTCATCCTTCTAGGACTGAAGTAATTAAACCTGAGCCATTAACTCTTAAATTTGAGCCGATTTTAAAGATGGAGGATGAGGGATTGAAGTGTCTTCAGGTACATCATGAGAAGAAGCATGAGTGTCTTTATCTTTAGCAACTTCCTCTTCCTCTTTACTCTCATCTGAAACAATGATTGGTTCATCTTGTGGGGAGTCAATAGTGAAGAAGGCAAATCTTGTGTCTTTCAAGAGATTTAATAAATCATACAGCTTGATTTTTTTTGAAATGTCATCCGCTCTAGACTCCTCATTTGTACCTAAATTAGTGTGGGCAGTTTTTAATCTATCTCTAGCAGATTTGGTTTGATCTACAAGAACACTTGGATTAGTCCCTGCAAATATGTGATCAATTAAATAGTTTTTGGTTCCTTTATACATACCTTGTTGTGAAGGTATGAAATCATTAGGAGCAGATATTTCAGGATCAGCTTCAGCTGTAGAATCTACTGAAGCATCACATCCTAATGCAGACTCAGAGTGAAAATGAAAGAAGCTGAATAAACATGTTTAATAATAAGAAATGAAAAACTACCACTACTGAGCTGAGGGTGGGATCCTTCTTCGCTGGTGGCTCCTAAAGATGTTGGGCCACCAGCTACTTGTTGTGCCTCTTTATGCATTTCACCAACCACTGGTGTGGGAGGTGAAAGATGGCTTGGGCTTTTGTCCTTGGCCGAACTGGACTGAGTTTCTTTTTCTGATTGGCCAGTTTTAGATTTGGATGCCTCAGTCTTGGACTCAGATGTGTGTTTTGAGATTTTTTTTCTTTTGAGTCTACTTTTAGCTCCAGGCTTTTCGCCTTGAGGAACCTCCTCAGTTTGTGAGGAGGGTTTAGGAACTTTGGAGTCCACCCACACATCTAAATTACAAATGGCCTTCATGTGGTCAGTAAAGGGAGGTCCTTTAGTTTTGTTTGGCTTTAGTGTCTAGTTGTGAACACTAAAGACCTGAGTGGGGTTTATGGTGAGCTCTTCATTATCATATGCAGGCATCATGTATTCCAGTAGAAGGGATATAAACCTAGGATAAGGAACAACCTTTTCCCTAGTTTTCTTGCTCAGTTTGTGAATTATATCCTCCCATATTAGATTAGCATAATCTATCTTTACCTCCATTGGCCAAACAATACATGATGGTGGCATCCTTATTGGATATTTGGTCCAGGCCACCTATTTTCCAACCTAAATACTGAATGATTTAACCCATCAGTAGCCTCCACCTAGAGGGTGTAGAAACATACATACTTGAGTGAGGTAGGTAATGGGCCCTAAGAGCATTCCTAAAGGTGTTGATACCTATTTCTCCTCTAATTCCACCTGTAGGAGTGGATGCCCAAATCTTAGATTCATCTAAGATCTTTGCAGTATACCAAAATTCACTCAGGTATTCTTTGTATTGAGGTGGGGCCCTGATAAATGCTTCTTTTAGACAGCATTTAGAAAAGTCTAACACTTCCCTAAAGTATTCTGAGTTTGGGTTCGAGGGATATAGTAGTGCAACTTCATTGTTGGTGGGGAAGGCAATCTCTTCAAAGGTGAACTCAATCTGATCTACAAGTAAGAAAGGGTTTGGGCTTTCTGGTTTGTCAAGAGTGACATGTTCTTCTTTAGGAGTGATTTTAGGTGAAGGGGGATTGTGTGATGATGATCCAGCTATTAGGGTTTTGAAGATTTGATCTGGTTTGAGGTGTGTGTTTTGTTTGTTCTTGATGAATTTATAAGAGTGAGGAGTTGAAAGGTATGTTGTGATTTATATGATTGATGAAATTACAATATATTTTTTTTTTGAGAAATTGTAATTATCATTTGAGGTTATAAAGTTATGGGAATATTTAGGGTTTGTTTTCAACATGTGTGCTAAACTTTATATTTAATGAAAGCCAGCAAAGCATGCATCTAACACCTAGAACAGTGAACAACCGTCTATTCAACTGAAAAAGTAGGTTAGAGAAAGGTGATGAGGTCATTCTAACTTTTGGATGTCTTATATTAATATATTTTAATTAAACAACTTCTTTGAAAAGGAAATTATTTTAATAAAATAATATTACTTGAGAATCACATTTGTTTTGAAACTGACCTTGAGATTGATGTTTGAAAAAGCTAGACTAGGTTCAGGTTTGGTGTTATGTTATGTTGAACAGATTATTGTAATCTTCATCATCATCAATCTTCCAGCGAAGGCGACAAAACCCCAAATGCTCATGCGAATCCATGAATGAGACATGTGTGATTGCTCAGTTACTTCACTCGAGAGAAAGCTGAAGAATTTAATAAAATCATTTTGTAAACCGAACTGAAGAAAATAAATCAGTTTTGTTCAGTTCTTGACTTGACCAATATATGTGCTCCAGCGAAGGCGATAAAACCACACATGCTCATTCAAATCCATGAATGAGACATATGTGATTGCTCAGTTACTTCACTTAAGCAAGCTAAAGGTTATATGTAAAAATTGAACTGACATTTAACATATGAAAGTTTGTTCAGTTTTGGATAAAAGCACTGAAGCTTCAGTTTTCTTTAGTTAGTACTGAAGCTGTAGGTTTTGAATCAATGTTCAGCATACCTAGTTCAACAATCAATCTTTTGAAAGTTGGCTCATCTAGAGGCTTGATGAAGATATCAGCAAGTTGATATTGAGTGGGAATGAAATGTAATTTAATGTCCCCTTTTAGAATATGATCTCTGATAAAATGATATCTGATATCAATATGCTTTGTTCTTGAGTGCGGAACTGGATTGTTTAAGATTGCAATAGCACTTGTGTTATCACAAAATATAGGTACCTTTTCATAAATGATATCATAGTTAGTGAGTTGACTCTTCATCCATAATATGTTGGCACAACATCCAGCAACAACTACATATTCAGCTTCAGCAGAGGACATAGCTACAGATTATTGTTTTTAAGCACTCCAGCATACTAGTTTGCCTCCTAGAAACTGATAAGCACCTGAGGTGCTTTTCCTGTCCATGTTGCATCTAGCATAGTCAGAGTTTGAGTATCCTTTTAGGTTAAAACCTGAATATTTTGGATACCACGAACCAAGACTAGGAGTTCCTTTTAGGTATCTGTAACAAAAATAAGGTGGAATTCCTTAGGATTTGCTTGATATCTTGCATAGAGACAAGTTGAGAAGTGAATGTCAGGTCTGCTTGTAGTTAGATACATTAGTGATCCAATCATACCTCTATACTGAGTCTTATTAACAGCTTTGCCACTGAGATCAGGTCCTAAGTTGTTAAGGGGTACCATTAGAGTTTTCACTGATGAACCATTTATGTCATACTTTTTTAGCAGATCCTTGACATATTTTTCTTGGTTGATTGAAATGCCTCTTTCAGATTGTTTAATCTGAAATCCAAGGAAATAGGTGAGGACAGCTATCATACTCATTTCATATCTTTGAGTCATCAGTTTAGCAAACTGTTTGCACAATTTTTTGCTGGTGGACCTAAAGATAATGTCATCAACATAGATTTGAACCAGAATCACGTTAGTTTGAGTTTTGTATATAAACATAGTGTTGTCTATCTTTCCTCTTACAAACTTATGTTCGGTGAGAAAGGTTGAGAGAGTTTCATACCATGCTTTTGGAGATTGTTTAAGTCCGTAAAGGGCTTTGTCCAATTTGCATACATGATTTGGGAACTCATTGCTCTCAAACCCTAAAGGTTGTTTGACATTAACTTCTTCTTTTAGTTCAGCATTGAGGAATTCACTTTTGACATCCATTTGATAAACAATGAAGTTCATATATGTGGCAAAGGCAAGAAAGATTGATTGCTTCAAGTCTTGCAACTGGAGCAAAGGTCTCATTATAATATATGTCTTCTTGCTGATTGTAGCCTTGAGATACAAGTCTTGCCTTGTTTTTTATGACAATTCCAGTTTCATCCCTTCTGTTTCTAAAAACCCATTTTGAGCCAATTATGGTTTTGCCATAAGGTGCAGAAACTAATGTCCAGACTTTGTTTCTGGCAAATTGGTTTAGTTCATCTTGCATAGCATCAACCCATCCAGGATGCTTTAGTGCTTCAAAGACCTTTTTAGGTTCTTCTTCAGAAAGAAAATCTACGAAGATACATTCATGAGTTGAAGCAGCACTAAGTTCTTTAGACATTGCTCTTATGAGCATTCTAGCTCCTGGATTACCAATGATATTGACCAGCTCAATGTGTTTGTCCTGAGACCATTTGTCTTGAAGAGCTGGAGTAACCACTGATGGAATGGGTAAGGGTGAGTTTGGGATTGAAATTGTACTTTGTACTGAAGTATCTTCTACTCTTTGAGAGGATGAGTGTTCAGATATCTGAATGTCTTTAGTGTTTGGGAGATTATCAATGATTTGTTCATCATTGGGGTGATTGGAATGTTCATAATGATCATCATTTAAGATTTCATCATTTTAAACAGATTGATCATTTTGATCAGTTTGACCATTTTGGCCAGATGAAACTTCAGTTTCAAAAACAACTAGTTCAGGACATTCATAGGGTTCTATGAAGGATACATCATTGTTGTTTGTTTGATACCTTTGAGAAGGCTCATAAGGATGAAGATATTTCTCATGTGGATATCTTTCATTTTTAGCAATGTTGATGTTGTCAACTGAGGGTTTTGAGAATTTGATAGCATCAAGGCTTTCATCAAATGTGATGTGATAGGTTTCTTCAGTGAGTATCCAAGAAGATAACCATCATCAGCTTTTTCATCAAACTTTCCTAGGTGATCTTTATTATTATGGATGTAAACAGGACATCCAAAGACATAAAGAAAGTTGATGTTTGGGATTATCTTACGAAAAATTTCATAAGGACTTTTAAGATTTCTTTTCACAATGGTGGATCTGTTTTGAGTGTAGCAAGCAGTGGCTACAGCTTCAGTCCAATATTGTTTTGAGAAGACAAGTCCTGAAAGCATTATTCTTGCAGCTTCTATGAGGGTTCTATTTTTCCTTTCAGCAACACCATTTTGTTTAGGTGTGTAGGGAGAGGAAAAGTTTTGAGAAATCCCTTTTTCATCACAGAAGTTGACGAGGATGCTATTCCTGAATTCAGTACCATTGTCAGTTCTGAGTTGTTTGGCTTTGATGTCATTTTGATTTTCAACTCTTTTGATAAAGGACATGATAGTTTTAGGTGCTTGACTTTTTTTCTTCAGGAAGTATACCCATGTGTACCTTGAGTACTCATCAAAAATGACAAGGGTGTACTTTTCATGGTTAATGGACCTAGGAGTTATAGGTCCAAATAAATCCATGTGAAGAAGATGAAGACATTTCTTGATAGAAGATGTTTGTTTTGTTTTGAAGCTGGCCCTATGATGCTTTCCCTTTTCACATGATGAACATGGTTTGTCCTTTGAGTAGACAAGTGAGGGAAGACCAATAACAAGATTTTGTTTTGCTAGTTTATTGATTGTTTTGAAGTTTAGAAGAGCAAGTCTTTTATGCCAAAGCCAGTTGAGATTTTCAGAAGCTTTGGCAAAGAAGCAAGATTCTTGAGCAGAAGATGTCATGTCAAGAATATATACATCTCTTACTCTTTGAGCAATCATTATAATTTCTTTGTCAGAGTTGAAGAGTGTTCCTCTTTTCTCATCAAACTGAACAATATACTTAGCATCACAGAGTTGACAGATGATAATTAAATTGTATTTAAGACCATTCACAAATGCTAATTTTGAAAAACTATACCATTACATTTGATTGAACCATATCCTTCAGTAACGCATGTTGAGTAATCTCCAAACACCACATTAGGTCCTGGTTATTCCATGTATTTGTGAAGGTAGATTTTGACACCAGTCATATGCATTGAGCATCCACTATCCAGGTACCAGATGGGCTTCCTGATGTCACACTACACAAATGGTTTTGGAATGGTTAGTTTTGCTTTAAAACCCACCTTTTATTTGGAGTCTTGGATCTGTTAGCATTTGATGATTCAGCTCTAGTTAATTTTAGAGCTTCATCCTTTTTGGCTTGAAGTTCTTCACCTCTTTTGAACCATTCAATATCATAGTGATCAGTTGTGGTATGAGTTGAGCTATCACAAGCTTCACATCTTTTGAAGGCATGTTGGGGATTTCTTGGATTGATCCCTCGTTCTAGAGAGATAATCCTGTTATGACCATTTGTGTCATGGTCATAACTTCCACATAGTCCACATATGGGATAGTATAAGCACTCATTAGATAAATGATCTATACATCCATAGTGTATGCAAGGTGGAAAGAAGAACTTTAATGGGCTTGGGATTTTAGATTTTGACGGAGATCTACCCAGGCTTTTGAGATGTTGAGACATGTTCATGGTCGAAATATATTCAACATGATCACAGGTTCTGTGATCAGTTCTCTCACACCTTCTACAAAACAAAACTTTATAACAATTCTCAGAGAGATGATTATTTAAGCCATATAGATCACAACTCTTTTTGAATTGTGTTTTGTATTTGTTTTGAAGTGTATTTTGTGGAACCTGTTATGGTTGATTACTTCTTGGTTGTAAGATGGACTGATTCTTGTAATTTTTTAATTTTAGTCGCGTTTAGTTCTTTCATTACAATAGCTAAAAGAGGATCATCTTTAATTTTCACACTCTTTAGTTTACCAGCAGGAGCTGAGTTAACTTTTGAAGCTGAAGAGCTTTTGATACCCTTAGCAGGAGCTGAGGATGGTTTATTTATTTTGACACCTTTTAAAGTTTTAGCTTTGAGTGTGGATTTTGACTTCAAAATTGATTTGATAGTCTTTGGTCCAAAAATAGGTTCAACACCATCCAACTTCTTCAATGGAGGAAGAGGGGTGCTACAGACTGAAGATTCATCTGCTGAATCATACTCAGTCGCTGAAGAGTCAGTGACAACAACTAGAGGATCAGATGTGTTTCTTTGTGACTCAGCTTGGAGTATCCTACCAGTATCATGATTTAGCAAAAGAAAACCTTCAGCCTTAGACAACCAGGGTCTTTCAACACTAGGTATGGTAACTTTGTGTCATTAGCTGAGGATTTTACAAAGACTGGGTCTTTTTGCCCAGAACTGAGAGGATCTTCAATGAGTTGATCAACTCCCAGAATTCTCTTCTTTTGAGAGGGGATTTGTTTATTGATACACTGATTTACTTTGTTAGAACTGTTAAGCCATGCTTCAGTGATTGCTGTTAGCTTTTTTAGTTCTGTTCTTAAGTTTTTGACAGATGATAATTAAATTGTATTTAAGACCATTCACAAATGCTAATTTTGAAAAACTATACCATTACATTTGATTGAACCATATCCTTCAGTGACGCATATTGAGTCATCTCCAAACACCACTTTAGGTCCTAGTTGTTCCTCATATTTGTGTAGGTAACTCTTGACACCAGTCATATGCCTTGAGCATCTACTGTTTAGGTACCATATGGGCTTCCTGATGTCACACTTTCTCATGGAGATTTTCACTCATTCACCATTTCTGGCGCCTTCTTTGCTGACATCATCATTTTCTTTAGTTAGTGTCATGAGTACTTTAACTTCCACCGTCTCATTTTCATCTGATGACACTTCTTCTTCATCCCATTCATAGGCTTCAGCGATGAGACCTTTGTTCTTAACAGTTACGGATTTAGAAGCTAAAGCACTTGAACTTAAGAGAGCCAGTTTAGCCTTGACTTTGTTGTATTTAGCTTCAAAGTCCTTGGTATACCTTAGTTCTGGTTTGTGCTGAGAGGAATTAAGAGGTTTTGGTTGAAAGGGTGATTGATATGAGGGAACTGAAGCTTTTGACCAACAGTCTCTTGCAAAATGACCTTTCTTGCCACATTTGTGGCATTCAATTTGGTCAGTTGATTTTGTACTGTTGAACCTTTGAGTACCCTTCTTAGAGAATCTTTTAGACTTGGCTAAAAGAGCACTTGCTTGATATTCTTCTTCTAGGTTATTCAGGTACTCATAACTGCTTCTTGTATCCTCTTCATCATCAAGACTATCTTGAAAGTCTTGGACAATAAAGGTAGAGATGAAGACCGTTGACAGAGGTGTTGCAGATTTAAGAGATTTGTTCTTTTCAGTCTCATAAATGTTGTATATTAGGTTTTCTTCATATTTAAGTTTACCAAATAAAGAAGCAAGCTCAGAATCTTTCACATGATTTGTGTTTCTAAGACTTTGGCATAAACTTAGCCATTTCTTTGGTAACCCATTTATAAAACCATTATTTATTTCAAGCTTTGAAAGTTTGATGCCATCATTTACTAACTCATTCATCAAAGCTTTGCATCTGGTGAAAGTTTGTGTTAGTGTTTCACCTTCTTTAAATTTGAAGGTGTTATAACACAA
>BQNB010022186.1:36412-63300 GCA_026074375.1 Tanacetum coccineum | reverse complement strand
TGATTGTTTTTTAGATTATACTTATTATATATATTGTATTATATATTATATATATAAAAGTGTTAGTTTAGCACCAATCACTCTCCATGTGTGGAGAGGATTTGTATAGTTACAAGATATGTGCCAGGCCGGGCTTTTCTTAGACTTTCTATAAGCCGGCCCGATTAGCTCACTAATCATTACATAATATTGTCTAACTATTACAAAGGCTCGTGAGATCGATAATGATCGTCACTTTACTAAAAACTGAATTCCTAACAGTATTAAAGATATACAATAGGTAAATCTTTGTTTGACCAAAACATATTGTATGCATGAAACATAATACTTATTTGAGCTCTTTAATATTCTATACTCTATAAATATTGACGGTCTTGTGAACTTTTGATAACTTAATTTGATGCTTTTAAATTCGATTGCGAAGCTAAAATTTTACATGTTTTAACACAAAGTATGACCATGAATCCTAACTATAGCTGACACACTCATGCAACTATAATCATAAAACATATAGAATATCAACTGTATACACATTAGTAAGAATACCATCCTTCCAAAGTGGAGGTCAATAGTTCGAATATAACAAGGAGAAAATTAATCCCTTTGTGGCCTCAGAGGTTCACTTGAGCCGACTTCGGGCTACCTAAAATGGTAGTTTCACTGAGATTAGTCGGCTCACAATGTCGGGTTAGAAAATAGGTAAATAAAAAAATTACTAATTATCCTCAACTTCATATAATACGAGGTTTTTAACCAGCGCTCCGCTGCGGAGCGCGGGTTATTTTCGTTTTCGCCGTTTTTGTTTTGTTTGTTTGCGCGCGTATTTTCGTTTGTATTTTTTTTACTTTGTTTGGTGAACACTTAGTATATAATTATTATTTGAAATTAGTAATTCTTTTCTTTGCGCAACTCAGTTTTTTTGTTTTTTTAAGATATAATGGAGCTTATGGGCTGAAAGTGGTTATTTTTTTTATAGTGTTTCGGAGCGCGAGTTTTTTTCGTTTTCATTTTCGCTGTTTTTGTTTTGTTTGTTTGCGCACGTATTTTTGTTTGGAACTTTTTTTACTTTATTTGCTGGTCACTTAGTATACAATTATTTTTTAAAATTAGTGATTCTTTTTTTTTGTTCTCAACTCAACTTTTTTAGCTTATGGGCTGAAAGTGTTTATTTTTTTATAGTGTTTGTTTTTTGTTAGCCCATTAAAGGTTTAGTCCATCACAGACTTTGAACATGTTTTTCTTTGTGCGCTAAGACAGTTTTCCGATACTGGTATACAGTTGGATGGTATAGTTGCTGGTTTTGGGGTTTTTTGAGTCTCGATGGTGGCAGTTGTCTCTATTATTTTTGCTCTATATAAGTGTGGGTATTGTAGCATAGATATCACCTATATGTGTTTTCTATTTTAGTTTTTATTCAATTTCTAAACACTCCATGGCTGAAGTTTTAGTTTTAGTTTTTGTTGTTGATGAGGCTACTATGGAACATCGTTCTCAGTTACCTAGGAGGCGTTTGTTGATGGTGTTAGCTAGGGAAGTTTGTGCAGATATTAAGAAGGTGGGTGAGTATAAGAAGATGTCGAGGGAGCTTAGGGAGAGTGTTAAGGTACTGAGTGCTTGCATTGCTGAGTTAAGAGCTTTAGGAGATTGTGGAGATAGGTATGAGGCTTTGTGGTTGCTAGAGCGTTTGCGTTTAGAGAACATGGGGAAGGGAATTCGTTTGCGCCTGATGATGAAAGAGACCCAACGGAAGATAACTGAGAAAGGCAACTTTATGGTGAAGCTTAGGGAGACTGGTGGTGTGGTCTAGGTTTGTGTATGGTTTCTGTTGCAGATGTTGTGTAGTACTTTTTTGGGTATGAATGTCTCTTTTGTTCGGGCTTTTATTGTGGTTTCTATCTCTCATTAGGAGTAGCCCTTATGTTTATGTATGCTAGTAAAATCATGTGTATGGTAGTGTTGTGTATGTTAGGATTATGTATGCTAGTAAAATCATGCTTATGGTAGTGTTGTTTATTTTAGAATGCTTGTGTATTTTTTATATATGAAGGTTTAATGAATGTAATCTATGTAGTTGTATGCCAGCATGTTTATCCATGAATGAAATGTACGTGATTAAATATTCTCTTTGCGTTTTTATTTATGTTGTTGTTTTCTTAAATTTTTATCATGTTTTTTAGCTGGGTTTGTGGCTGCTAATGTTTCTTAGTTGGATTTGTGGTTGCCGAACATGTTATAATTTGTATCTATGTTTATGATTGTTCCTTGGTCTTTTATTTTGTTATTTTGGATCGGCGTATTATTTCACTCATTGAATTCTGTAATTCATTTATCTTTTACAAAATATTTAGATTCTTTATGCGTTAATCAATACGGCCAGTACCGTTCTGCATTTTTTTGCGCTTTGTGGAAAACAAAAGCTCGTTTTGCATAACATTCTAAACTTTTAATTAGTAGACTGGTGTTGTAGCGGTGAATATTGGCAGCTTGCTATGGTGTTGTTAGACTACCTCATACACATGAAAATGAGAAAGAATTCTGAAGAGAGAAAGAGAGTTTTAGAGAGAGAAATACAAGAGAGAAAAGAAAGAAAGGTGGAAGATTACACTATGAGTAAATAAGTAACCAACACCCTCCTAACATGCTAGGAGGGTTGTATTTATACTACAAAGAGTGTGGACTCCTTGTTGAGTCGGTTTGGACTTTCTTTGGGCCATACCTAATGCCAATGGGCTTAAAGCCCGACACTTAGGCTCAATTAGCTTAAAATAATTCCCGTTAACAATATTAATTCTATACAAGGATCGGTAATAATAATGACCATCACTTTACTAAAAATGAGGCTAACAATCTCCCCCTAAGGGGTGGTCATTGCACTTATGGCTTCACTTCTTGTGACGTTTTGAATCTTGGATTCTTGTGTAATTGGGAATTATTATAAAGTTCCTTTTGCATGTTTGTGATCTTGGATCTTGATCTTTGACTTAATATCTTTATCTTTAAGCTTGATATCTTAATCCTTAGCCTTGAGATAATCTTGGATACTTCTTGACCGGAACACTTCTTAACCAACATACTCATCCTTTTGACATCACTTGAAGGCTGACAATCTTCCTCAACATAGACCTTGTGACTTGATCTATTTGAAATCATATACTTGACGTTCTTTAAGGAAGTTCTTGTTTATCAGAGCTTGTGGAAGTGTATCTTTGAAATTCAGAATTGTCTTCAAGTTTTGATTAATGCTGATGAATGTATCCTTAAACTTTGAGAATGAGTATGTAACCTTGACTATGACTCAGCTGGAATATGGTGGGGACGCCATCGACTTGTCTTACATGTTTAAGTTAGTAATAAACAACAGATATAGACGAATATGTCTTTGTTATTTCGTCGAATATGGTTGCAATAACCACGGTTCCCCGTTAATTAGTATAAATACTGCATGTGATTAGGTAGAATTCAAAAGAATCTCCTTGACAGGGTTTTGCAGCTGCAATAGTCGTTCTCGTTACCAGATCGTCTCAAAGTAGACAACACGGTAAAAGTGAATTTGTGAGTTACTGTCTCACTGATTGAATCGTCAATGCGTGTTTAGCCTTCCCATGCCCAGATGCCCTTTTGAGGATACCACAATGGACATGAGATTGAAAACTTGTTTGAAAATTAGTCGACATGTTAATGAATACAGATTTTTAAACATATCGAAAGTTTTATGTATTCAAAAAGTATCCATCAATTCTCATTAATACACACAGATTATATTTGCGTCTGTGTTGGACTCTTATACAACTTGTGTTCTTGATGATGAACAACAAGTGTATATGAAATTATGTTCTAATGAGATTTTGATTGATCTCGTTGGCTCTAGACTCTATAAGTGCACATTTGTTATTTGGTGATCGGAGGCTGGAGCAGACTGCCACCTTTTCAATATCAACGATCTCGGATGAAGAAGGTCAATATAAGAGTGTTGTACTCCGTGAGAAATGAAACAAACCTCTTTTGAGAGAAGCCTGAGTAGCTGGGAGGGTTGTGCATTGCATCACTGGGTCCATGATGACTTGTCTTCAATACCAGCACCAGCTTTGTGATTACCCATAGATTATGCATTGACCCGGTTTCTGCCTAAGGTTGTATGGAGGGCTTCTTTCTTTACACCTTTTATCCATACAATTCTTTTTCATTCTTCAACCCCTTCAATCCCATTCTCACTTTACTTATTTTTTCAATCATACCTAATGACTTCTACTCTATCTATTGGAGTGTCCCTGGGTAGATCTCTCCGGTTCTGGCTGGATCATGAAACAAAATACCTATTCTTAACCGCCTTATAATACCGTAAGAAACAACAGTTGGTTTGTCTTTGGTATTTCCATAGTAGCCATAAAACCATTGAAAAAGCAATCAACGTGTTCGAGAAATTATTTATTACACATTGAGAGTTTTCTATATTACCAAAAAGCTCCCCCTACACATATGCACCATATTATGAAAGAGTTTTGCACATGTGAGGACGGGAACGCACTTATATTCAATAAATCTTATCCAAATTAAGCCGTGATGATCACATTTTAATCACTATTCTCCCCCTCAAAGATTGCATATGTTTTGACAATTTTTGATTTAACAAGTGAATTAATAACAAGTTAATGTACGTTGATCCACTTATAAAATGAACGAGCATGGGGAAAACAATGTTGCATGCTGAGAGAACTAATTATAGATAAATTAAAATTTATGCTTCTCCTCAAATATAGATTAGAGTGAAAACTTGGAGCGGGAGTTTGTTGAGCAAATAATTTTGTTAGATTTTGAATATTTCCTTTTGAAAATATCTTGAAAAAATTTTGCTCAACAAGGAAATGATTTTCAATTTATCTTATTAATTATCATTTCCTTAGAACTTCTCTTGAGCATTCAAAACTTTGAATGTTTAATATGGACTTTTGTAAGATCCGAGAAGAGGTGATTCTCGTAGTTTGGATAAATGAACATTAAATGAACATTTTCTTATTGGATTATATTGGTCCTGTTAATTTTCTTTTAGTGATGTCTAAGCTGGCATTTACTTAGAAGTCGTAGAGAAAATTTGAAGAGACATGTTTGAAAACTTTTAAAACTCTCGCTTGAACTTTATTTATACACCCGTGTCAATATTAATCAACATTTCTAGGTGTGTAAATGTTACCGATTTACGAGAGACATGTCAAAGAAGATTATTTTTGGCATTTTTTGAAATTTTTTGATTTTGTATTTTGCTTTTATAGGTTTTATATTTTTATGTTTTTCTTTTTTAATGAATATATACAAAGTTTTGGAATGTTTTAGAAACACAAAGAAGATAAGAGAGAATGTGTCTAAAAGCATTAAAACTTGATTTTAAAGCTCCCCCTCAAAAATTAATCCACTTATAAAGAATGATTCGAATTTTGAAAGTGACATGAGAAGGGAGTGTTGAACACAGAATTTTGAAAGATTTTGAAAATCCTTTTGAAAAAATCTTGAAAAAATTATGTTCAACTGTTTTGAAAACAAGAAGATTTGTCTTCTTTTGAAGGTAAAGCGCACTGAAGCGTACACTCTCCTTTTATTTGAAGCTCGGGTTATGCACTGAAGTGTACATAAGCCATTCCTAGACGAACTCAGAAGACAGCTAGCAGATAGATACATGAATTCTGCCTTCGGAGTTTTGAAAACCTGTCAATAAAAGAAGTGGAATTTGGAAACCCTTTACATGTAGGTTCCTGAGGGTTAGAAGCACTCGCAGTATCAAACACAAATGTGTCAAACTCACTTTTAAGGTGTGATTGGATTCAGTTATTGTTCTACTTAGGTCAAAAATTCTTCCACTTGGTAACCACTTAAGGCAAGTTCTAGGTTTGCTAGGCCTAGGTGAAGCAAGTTTGTCTTCTGAACCTAACTTCTTTGATTTCTTGACATGTGCCTTATGTTTTGTTTGATTTACTCTTTTAGAAGCATTAGCACTTTGGTTTTTCTTGCTAGAGTTCATGTCATTCACATACTTAAACATACATTCATCATGATTAGAAGTAATCAAACATTGCTTACAAGTACCACAAACAACTTCATATTTATCATTCCAAATAGCAAGGTTAATGTTATTACCTTTAGATGACCTATGATTTGGTGTTTTAGAAACCTGTAAATTCCTATGGTGTTCTTCTACATTCTTAAGATAATTTGAGAGGAAACTACTCTTAGACGCAGAGGTGATCTTATCATTCTTTGGAGTACTCCTAGGCTGTGGTCTTCTGGTCTTAGCAGTGCTTTCTATTCCTATAGAAGGGAAACCATTTGTGTTGGAATTCACATCTCTTTTAGTGATGACATGAGGTTGTGAAACAGTAATCGGTTTTGTCCTAACGCTTGTTTTTACATGTTTGTTAGGCATAAAAATGTCTACCCTAGAATTCTTAAGAGGATTAATTCTAAATATTCTGAGGGCAATCACTTTGTCGTTTTGCACAACTTTTGACTCTTGACTTTTTGGTACCGATTGTGAAGTGACTGATTTTGACAAAGACTTTGGATAAGGAGTGACAGAATAAAGTTTTGTAGCTAAGGATGAAGGTGGTTTTATAAAGATAGATTGTTTTGAAAACTTAGTATTCACACTTGTATCTTTCACACCATTATGTTGTTCAGAAAGCTTGCAAAATAACTTTTCTCTTAACTTAGCATTTTCATAAATCGTATCGTTAAGTCTTTCTTGCAAAGAGTCAGTTTTTATTTTGGTTTGAGCCCGTGTCCGTTTGATAGAATCAAAGAGGTTCTGGTAAGTAGACTATCTGTAACACCCCCAAATTGGGTCGCAACGGAATATGGGTTGGGGGTGGTACTTCATAGATCAATAGCACAAGATATATATAAGAACGACCATTTAAAAGTCGTTTAAAAGCGATACATTGGATTTAACAAATTGTTTGTTACATAAGCCTGAAGCTTTAGTTGTTCGATGTTCAAAACACAAAGATTCTATTCCATAACAAATGTTTCCCCAAAATGTAATGCAACCAAATCTTTTATGCAAACGACTTCCAAAATAACGACCACCAATGTATCCCTTATCTTGTACCTCATTGATCTCTTGAGAAAACATTTCTTAAAACGTCAAAAATAAAGTTGGTGAATTCATAGGTTTGTAAAATGTATAATGTAGGACCGCAAGATTTCCCCACGATAATGAAACAGATGCAAACAACATAAAATGTGATTACGTTTCCCTAAGCTCGTGACACTGAAACTCGACATGTATGAATTGCAATATAAATTACCAGCATTGCCCGTGATGATGTTCTAACCCGCAACATCCTATGTCCGACATGGTATACGTTCGTTTTCTGGCATACCGACATAGTAAGCATATAACACCCCCATTTTAACAAATATAGCAACGGAAGCTAATCTGGGGTATTACTTCATAGTACAACAGTCATAATAATAGAAAACGACTCATAAAGAGACGTTTTTGGAAAATTTAGTTATCATTCATTTATTCATCAGAGTTTTACAAAAAGAGAGATCCCAAAATCTAGAAACATAAAGTTTGAATGATAACAGTTTAGCCATCTTCAAGTCCGTGCCACTCCTTGCCATATTTTGCTCAATTACCCGAGATAAACATACTAAAAAGATCAACACAATGGTTGAGTGAAATTCATAGGTTTAAGATAAATAGTTTGAATACAAGTCATCATAATAGTGGGTTACGTTGTTATACACCCATAATAGTAATAATTGCAATGTAGATACAATTATCATAGAAAACAGTATTATTGCCCTAAGCTCATGACACCGAAGCCTTGAGATAATCAATAATCACAAGTAGTTGCCCCAACGGGTGCCTTTGCCAAACACCCACATAGTTTATTTAAATGAAGTGCGTTTGGTTACCAAAAGTACAAGTATACCAACGGGGGAGTTCAGTCCCAAATAAATCTATTCACAGCATTCACGCTTACTCCCAAGAGTAATTAACGATTCATGATAGTGGGGTCTTAATGGCGAAAGTAGGGACTTAGGCAATAATGCATCAGGATAGCATATAGTTGGAAAAACACTTGCATTTATGGTTTATAACATGTATCCCCCTCGCGGGTTTATGAAAGATTTCAAAGATTAAAATACGAGGCTATAAACTCACCTTAATAGGGAAATCTGATTGATGAAAACGTATATCAGTTGAAAGTAACGGCCTTGTCACGCAACCTGGGTAATATATCAAGTCTTGGTTTGATTGTTTATCTTTCAAAAATTCATGAAGTTTAACATTTGATTTATTAATTTACGGAAATATTGTATCACTGTTCGGGCCATCATAATTCAGAGGTCAGGTAGTAAACGTTTGAGGAGACAGGACACTTTAAATTGTAAATCTAGCAAACTCGTCAAAACGTATTATAAGTTTATGGATCAAACAAGAGTTTATATATGATTTAACAAACCTTATGAAGGATTTAAAACAAATTATAAGTTTATGGAACAAGATTTTGAGCTTACTTGAGCTTAAATGGGTCGAAAAGAGGGTTTTGGGTTCGTACGCCTAGAAAACGCCTTCAATGGCTTCTTTCTCTCGATTCTTGGCTTCAATTATGATCTTAGGGACTTCACTTGATCTTCCCTAGCTTTATTTAGAACTCCATTGTTGTATATGATGAATTTTGAGGCGTGTTTGAATGGTGTGGGAGTTTCGGCTATATATAGGGTCGAATGACCCTTGGTGACCAAGTAACTTAGTGCGGTGGCCAAGTGTTGTAGGAAGATGACTAAGGGCTGCTAGTATGATGAGTATTGAGAGCTAGGAGTGTAGCTTTGAATGGTGGAAGGGTATGGAGGGGGTTCGGCTAATATGGGGTGACAAGGAGGTGACAAGAAGACTTAGTGGCCAAGGTGGTGAGTAAGGTGCTTGTGTGGTTGCTTGGTGACATGGTGGTGAGGTCATGGTGGTGCTAGGATGCTAGCTTGAGGTGCTTGTTTGATTAAAATGGGTTAAAATGAAACAAGGGGTGTCGAGTTTTATTTTCAGGTTAGGGTTAGGGTTTTTGGTTTTAATTCGAGTTAGGGTTAGGGTTTAGGATAACTTATAGTTTAGGATTAAGATTTAGGGTTTAGGATTAAGGTTTAGGGTTTAGGATTAAGGTTTAGGTTTTTTTTTATTATTTATAAAAAAAAAATTGCATTAGGGTTTTAGGAGTTTCATGTTAGGGTTTTAGGGTTTTTAAGATTAAGGGGATTTTAGGACCATGTAGGGTTTAGTTTTAGTGGTTTTAGAATTATGTCAATGAGTGTTTGTAGTACCTTGTACTAAAGAGGTGGTACGAAATCTAGAATGAAAATGGTGGAAAATGAGCTTATTTGAATTCATGCATTGTTGATTTGTACATTGAGTATTTAGGACTTGTACATTGACTTGGAGGGAAAATATAATTCAAATATTGTGCATTGTACACTTGTACACATGCTTGAAGGTTTGCACATTCATTTTATATGTATACATTACATATAATTAGGGTTTTGATATAAACGTTAACGTTTAATGCTTGTTTTGAAAAGTACGTTAAATGGATAATGTATCTGGTAAAAATGATATTAGAACATTGACTTGACATATTAGGATGTTTACATGATATAAACATAGATATAGATGGCATTGGTTGTTGCATGAGCTCGTTTACTTTAGTTATGTAAACTACGTTACATAATAGAATAAAGCAAAAATTTCCCTATAAAAAGGTGGTATATATAGATGTTACATTGTATCTAATTTAATAGATGGATATTACATTGATGAAAATACTAAGTTGTTACAGTCCCCAACCTTAAAGAAATCTCATCTCGAGATTTAGTTGGACTTCAAAGTGATGTTGAAAAATAGATGTGGATATTTGGCACGAATTTCATCTTCGCGTTCCTACGTAAGTTCTGGTCCTCTTTTAGAGTTCCATCATACTTTGACTATAGGAATACGACTTTGTCTTAGTTGCTTGACTTCTCGATCCCTAATCTCCACTAGTTCTTCCACAAAGTTGAGTTTGTCATTAAGCCAAAGCTCTTTCATTGGAATGACAAGGGATTCGTTAGATAAGCATTTCGTTAGATTAGAGACGTGGAAAGTATTAAGGACATTTCTGAGTTCTTCAGGAAAGCATCAAGTTATGATGCCACTGGGACCGAATCCGTTTCAAGGATTTTGAATGGGGTCCCAATTAACCGATGGTAAGCTTTCCTTCCTCGCTTTCCAAAATGAATGACACCTTTTCAAGGTGACACTTTTAACATAACATGATCTCCAACTTGAAATTCTAAAGGTCTTCATCTTATATTGGCGTAACTTCTTTGCCGATCTCTTGCAGCTTGCAAGCGTTGTCGAATTTGCACTATCTTTTCAGTGGTTTCATGAATTATTTCTGGTCCCGTGAGTTGAACATCTCTAACTTTGGTCCAGCAAACAAGTGATCTGCACTTTCGACCATAAAGTGCCTCAAATGGTGCTGCCTTAATACTTGCATGGTAACTGTTATTATAAGAAAATTCCACTAATGGTAAGTGTCTTTTCCATCCTTTTCCAAAATCTATAACACAGGCTCGAAGCATATCTTCGAGTGTTTGGATGGTTCTTTCACTTTGCCCATCAGTTTCAGGATGATATGCCGTACTCATGTCTAATTGAGTACCCAAAGCACTTTGTAATGATTGCCAGAATCTGGATGTGAAATGACTGTCACGATCTGAGATGATAGATATTGGCACGCCATGCTAGGAGACTATTTATTTGATGTACAACCTTGTAAGGGTTTCCATATCATCTGTCTCTCGAGTAGGGATGAAATGTGCAGATTTGGTAAGGCGATAGACAATGACCCAGATTGTGTCATGTCCGTTTGAGGTTTTGGGTAGTTTTGTGACGAAATCCATCATTATTCTCTCTCACTTACACATAGGATCTTGCGGTGTACTGTTAAGGCCGGATGGCTTACTGCTTCTGACATTCAGCTTTAACTCTAGAACATGTTAAACACTTGCCGACATATTCAGCAATGATTGCCTTTATGTTAGGCCACCAATAGAGTTTCTTTAGATCCTGATACATCTTGTCAGAACCTGGGTGAATGGAATACTTCGATTTATGAGACTCATGCATGATTAAGTCTCTCAAACCACCGAAGAGTGGTAACCAACTTCGATTCTTGATACACGTGTTTCAATCGGGACTATTTCAAATTGCTTTTTTTCATTTCCTCGTAAAGTATCTCAGCTTCAGTTTTCTTCTTTGAGTGCTTCATTTTAGGCTTGGAGGATTTCTGATGGAAATTTTAGGTGAATGGTCATGACTAATGATCTAACTTGGAGTGGTTTGATTCGGATTAAGGCATCTGCCATAACATTTGCCTTTCCAGGATGGTAACGAATCTCACAATCATAATCTGCGAGTAATTCTAACCAACGACGTTGTCTCATGTTCAACTCTTTCTTATCAAGGATGTGCTGAAGATTTTTATGATCAGTGAACACAGTACACTTTGTACCGTATAGATAGTGTCTCCAAATTTTAAGAGCGAACACTACTGCTCTTAATACCGAGATCATGAGAGCTATACTATTCTGGTTCTTAATGGAGGGGAGCTGGAGTTGTAAGATGCCATATGCAATAAACTTTTTCCCCATTGATTAATAACAGCTCCCAGTCTTGAAGTGATGCATCACAGAAATACAACAAAATTGTCGTTTCCTTCTCTAATGCTAAGATTTGGAGCTTCACAAAGCTTCTGCATACGTTAGTTTGAAAGCTATTCTCTTGGTCTTCTCTTCCGCCCTAATATACATCTTGTTTCTCTAGGTTAATCTGAGTCAAAGACTTTGCCAAACTATGAAAATCCATGATAAATCTTCAATAATAGACTGGCAACCAGAAGAATTTGACGTATTTTCTATGGGTGTAGTAGGAGATGCCTCAATTCTATCTGCTTCAATCTTGCATGGTCAACATGAAGTCCTTTACTATCATTAAAGTTCCATAAATTTACGATACTGATCCATAAATCACACTTGAGAACTTGGCAATATAATTTCGCTTACTTAAGTAATTTCCGAAGATTATTCACAGATGATCTGCGATTTTCATCTTTGTACAGAGTAGATGAAATATCATACGATGAACACTATCATAAATTTTATCCAAGTATGGGTTGCACACACGGTTCAATGAGATCCATAAATACAACAGTGCTTTAGTTTAACCAAATGTGCATCACTTGAAAATTCATAAGTGTCCTGTAAACTCATTTTCTGAAGCATTTTGGATATCTTCATTCCTTACTCTCAGTTGATGATAGCCTGATCTTAAGTTAATTTTCGAGTAGACACTCGAACCTTGAAGTTTCATCGATCCTGGGTAATGGATAACGATTCTTTACAGTAAGTTTATTCAACTCTTGGTAATCGATACACATTCTCAAAAGATCCGTCTTTCTTTTTAACAAATAAGACAGGAGCTCCCCAGGGTGAAGTACTTGGTCGTATAAAACCTCGGTCTGCTAACTCTTGAAGTTGGTTAGATAGTTCCTGCATTTTTGAAGGAGTTAATCTATAAGGTGCTCGGGCTATAGGTGCCGCTCCTGGAAATAGATCGATTTAGAATTCTACTTGGCGAACGGAAGGAAGGCTAGGTAGATCTTCAGGAAAAACTTCTGGGAATTCTCTAACTATTGGGATATCTTCTAGTCTTTTCTCGTCTGACTTCTTCTCCATTACTTGGATTACAAAAACTTGACAACCTACCCACGTGGATATATAATCCTTTTGGTTTTTATACAGGCATATGAACTTAGTCGGTTTTATGACTTTAATCCACCTCGGATGATCAAGTATTATCGTTAATTGGTAATGTGGACGGACTTTATGCGTCACAAAAAATTCTAGCATATACTTGGAATAACCAATCCATACTCAATGATACGTCGAAACTAATCGAGGTTTAATTGCAAAAGATCAATTTTTGAAAGGTTGATAAACAAAATCAGAGTGCAACCCTAATACACGTATTATGTTCCTACTAAGTTATCCATTGGCCTATCTCAATATCTAAAGTGTTTATCTATGTAATTGTAGGATATTAAGCAATAGAAGCAAGAATAAATGGATACAAACACTTTATATATCTGCTCCAGAATCGAAATAATACTCTACTAGAAGATGGTTTAAAAGGAACTACCCTTTGACTACTTCCGGGTCTCAGTGAGCATTCCTTGTCCCTACTGCAAGTATGCTCTTTCAGTGTGCACTTTTGTTTGCCTTTGAGCACCCTAATAATTGTAATTGCCCTTTTCTCTCACATGCATGAAAATTAACTGATATTGTTGCTGATGCTTCCATAGCTAGTCCTTTGTTTCTGCAGTTTTCTGGTCCAGATGAACCCACCCTGCTGCAAAACCTTACACTAAGATACAGAAAACAGAATTGACAGTGCAAGGTCCTGTGTGATGTAAAGTGCATTTCTTACACAAAGGAAGGCTTCCAGTATACCTACCATTTTCAGTTGGGGTGACAACATAAGACCTGAAGGTTTCCTGTCTTTTATTCTGCTGTTGGCGGTAATCATTATTGTGGTTGTTATGGTTGTTTTGATAGTTGTTGATGCGTTATAGGGTAGTTAGTTGCTGTTATGGTGTTTACCCCCCTTCTATCATCAAACTCGATTGGTGATCATTGATTTTGTGCATCAAATTGTGCTTTGTTTACCTGGTCCATCAACCACTGAGTTTATGGTAATGGCTTCCTGCCAAAAGGTTTTGAGGCTTTGAGCAGTAACAGTTCCTTCCATACTTCTGGGTAATCCTTTCGATGAAAACTTCATAAGATTCTCAGGTTTGGTACCATTTTTGGACCATAAGAAGCGCTATTCTTCCTGAATCTTCTAACGTAAGTTTAAGATCATTTCCTTTTACAGTTAGATTGTAAAATTCATCTTCCATTTTCCTGACTTCAGTTCGAGGACAATACTTATTTGTTAAGAGCCTTTTCAACTCAGTCCAGGTGATCTTGTTTGCTTGTTCTATTCTAATAGGTTGGGCGTATGCATTCCACCAGGATAAGGCGTCATCAGTCAGGGCACGAGTAGCAAATGTCACTTTGTTTTCCTCGGCACAGTTGCTACGAGAAAATACTGATTCAGTCTGTTCAAACCAGCGAATGAGGCCAACTGCTTCTTCTGTACCATTGAAGTAGATAGGTTGATAGCTTATGAACTCTTTATAGTTTCCCTTTCTTGCTACAGGAGTTCCAGTAGGTCTGGCGTTCCTATTGGGATTGTTAGTACTTGCCATTGTTGCAGCTTGTGCTTCCAAAGCTGCAGCAACACTGTCAGCAACTAGTTTCCTGATGGCAGCCTGAGTTATGGCTGGTGCTTCAGATGTTGATGTCCTTTTGGGAGGCATTCTATCAACATAAAACAACACGTAATAAGAATGATATCACAAGTCTTTCCTTAAAATGCTTAAAGTTCAAAAATAAACATTGTCACAATAGTGATATTAAGAATACTTATAATAAGAAATTCTAAGAAACAAGCAATAGACTTATTGAGATCATTTCTAGGGTCACTGATGAGTCATAATGATAATTAACTTTGTGGAGATAAACTTATCAAAAGGACAGTCTAGAGATGGTAGTAAGTTAATTTAACCGGTAATGAAGATTCTAATGATGAAGACAGAGATGAGAGATCGTAATATAGAATATAGGATGAGTATGAAGCAATGAAGTACAACGGGATCACCATTATATTATATCATGAACAACTTGCCTTTGTACTATACATAGTCAAAATTTGACAATGTTTTATTTATCCACATCAATATCCTGTGGCTAGGTTCTTAACAAATAAAGCTATAACATATTAATCTAATCATTAGTCATTGGCCTTCCTGGTTGTTTCTTAGTTCATAAGATTTACATCCAAAAGACTTATCCTTAACTGCTTGGTGACTAACCTAGATTATCTTTGATGAATTGTTCTAGATTAGCAATCCAGAATGCGAGCTAGAGCAATCATCTGTTATTTCCCCATTTGCTTTCTTTGAAGTTTAGTAATTTGAGTACGAGACTCTATAGGAGTTCAGTTTCCAATTGTCAAAACTTATGTATATCACCCACCCCAACCTTTTTCCAAACCTTCTATTTTGTCTTCCCATGTGCTTCAGTGCTTAAGGAGAGCTCATCTAGGTTATCAAAATTTCCTCAATTTGTATCCTCGTGACGTCTACCAACTGTCTTACGAGAGCTTTCTCTATCTCCCATCAAAAAAATACTTGAGGGTAAAGGGCAGAAGTAGAGAAGGATGTTCGCCTCACCATGTCCGTGTCGTTACTTAGGTGGCAATAATTCCCTCAGGAATAAAGAAAATATTTTTTTTTTTTTTTCCCCCCCTATGAGGAATTAAACATTGGTGATAGAATTGGAGATGGAGCACAATAGTTCGCGGTGGAAAGTAGTTGAATCTTTTAGCAAAATATGCTTGCATGACCTTAAATAGGGGTCATCATGAAAAATTGAAAGAGTTGGTGAAGCTGATTGGAACTAAACCAAAATGAGTTATTTGAAGAGCTAAATAATATTTCCCGGGTGAAGCTGGGAACGTCACAAGGAAGTTTTGGATATAGTTCTAGAAAATTAGAAAGAAAAAAGCATCCTCAGTATTGAAGTAGGGTGGATTTGGGAGAAGAACATCACACTGTTAACAACCCAGCGGTTATCCAATATACCTATTTTTTCAGTTTAGTAACACATAAGACCTGGAGGTTTTTGTCTTCTGTTTTGTTGTGGTTGTGATTATTGTAGCGGTTTTGGTGTGGTGTTACGGTAGTTTGTTAGTTGTATAAAAAAAGTTATTTTTGGTGTGCTATCATAAACTTTCCCGTTTTTGTGATCACTTGATGACTTTGCGTCGGAGTGTGCTTTGTTACTTGATCCATTAGCCTATGGGCTATGTTAATGGCTTCCTCTAGAGTTTGAGGTTTAGAGGCGGTAACATTCCCTTCAATACTTTAAGGCAATCCCCCGATGAAAACTTCCATTATTTTCTCAGAATCTGGCACCATAGTAGGACATAAGGTTGCCAATTCCTGGAATCTTCTCACATATGTCTTAAGAACATTCCCCTTCATAGTTAGATGGTAAATTCTTCTTCCATCTTCTAGACCTCAGTTCGGGCATAGTATTTCTTTATCAAAAGCTTCTTGAATTCAACCCAGGTAATCTTGTAAGCTTCTTCTATCCCAATAGGTTGGGCAAAAGAATTCCACCAAGATAGAGCTTCTTTAGTTAAAGTACCAGTAGCAAACTTTACCTTGTAGTCTTCGATACAGTTGCTATGGGAAAACACTGATTCAGTTCGCTCAAACCAGCGGATAAGTCTAACAGCTCCTTCTGTACCTTTGAAGTTGATAGGTTGGCAGCTCATGAACTCTTTGTAGCTACACTTTCTTACTACATGAGCTTCTCTTTCTCCGATGTCCCTTTTGGTATTATCAGCATTTGCCATTGTTGCAGCTTGTGCTTCCAGAGCTGCGGTAACACTGTCAGCAACTAGTTTCCTGATGGCAGCTTAAGTCATGGTTGGTGCTTCAGATGTTGATGTCCTTTTGGGAGGCAATCCTATCAACTAAGATGAACACCGTAAATATGAATGAGATCACAATTCTTTTCCTTAAAATGCTAAGGTTCAAAAATAAACAATGTCACAATAGTGAATCCTAGATACCTTATTTGATAGAATTCTAACAAGTAGCAAACTTATTAAGTTTATTATCTAGGGGTTATGGTTCAAGATTCATAATGATTGAAGAACCGGAGATGAAATATAGGACACAAGAGAATATGGAAAGCGGGGATCACCATTATATAGTGATATAGACTCTGGGGGCAACGTTGGGGGGGGGGGGGGGGGCGTGGGGGGGGGCCTTGTGGTTGGTGGGTACTGTACATAGGATCAAAACTTGACAAGTGTTTGTTATTTATACCACAACATCCTGTGTCTAGGTTCTAACAAAAGCTAAAACTAGTATCTAATCTAGTATGTCTGATGGTTCCTTCAAGGCTGTTCTGTTCATGACATTGGCATTCAGCAACTGTTCCTATCTGCTAGGTGACGAGCCGGATATCTTCGATGATTTGTTTAGATTAGCTATCCTGAAGCGAGCCAGAAGCAATCTTGCAATTATTTCCTATTTGCTTTATTTGAATTTAGCAAATTTTAGTACGAGACTCTCAAGTTCAGCTTCCCAGATTGCAAAATCTTTGTCTGTATGATCACCATCACCCGACCATTTCCCGAGACCAAATCTAATTTGTCTTCTATAGCCACAATGCGGTCGAGAGAGAGTTCATCTAGATGATTCAAAATTTCCTCAATTTACTCCTCGTGACGTTCCAGACTTGTCTTACGAGAGCTTTTTCCTATCTCAAATGCTTGAGGTAGGGCGAAGTAGAGAAGGATAACGTTTTTACGACCTCATTTCTTAAGTGCAATATTCCTCAGGAGAAGAATTCTTGAGGATTAAACATTGGAGATAGCATTGAAGATGGAGGCACAATAGTTGGCGGTGGAATAGGTGATTCTTTAGCATAGTATGCATGCATGACCTTCAAATAGGGGTCATCATGAAAAAGTGAAAGAGTTGGTGAAGCTATTGGAACTAAACCAAATGAGTTATTTGAAGAACTAGAATAAGTTTTTCTTGGTGAAGCTGGGACATAGTCCAGGGAAGCCGGGATATAGTCCGGAAAGTTAGAGGAAAAAGCATCCTTAATATTAGAAGTAAGGTGGCTGGGAGAAGACATCGCTCTGTTAACAACCCAGTGGTAAATAACATAAGTTATTTATATAATAGTATAATAGTTATGTATCTTTAGATACTATTCGGGAGATAAAGTAGCACAGAGGACTTTCTTGGATGGAAAAGGAAAAGTAGTTATAGTTAAGGTTTCAACCTTGTTCTCTATAACCGTGGCTCTTGATTCCAATCTATAACACCCCCATTTTGATAAATATAGTAGCGGAAGCTAATCTGGGGTATTACTTCATAGTACAACAGTCATCATCATAGAAAATGACTCAGAAAGAGACGTTTTTGGAAAATTTAGTTATCATTCATTTATTCATCAGAGTTTTACAAAAAGAGAGATCCTAAAATCTAGAAACATAAAGTTTAAAGATAAACTTTTTAGCCATCTTCAAGTCCGTGCCACTCCGTGCCATATTTTGCTCAATTACCTGAGATAAACATGCTAAAAAGATCAACACAATGGTTGAGTGAAATTCATAGGTTTATGATAAATAGTTTGAATACAAGTCATTATAACAATAGGGTTTACGATTGTTATAACACTCCATAATAGTAATAATTTTCAAATGTAAATTGACAATTATCAACTAAAACAGTATTATTGCCCTAAGTCATGACACCCGAAGCTTTGAGATAATCAATATCACAAAGTAGTTGCCCCAACGGGTGCCTTTGCCAAACACCCGCATAGTTTATTCAAATGAAGTGCATTTGGTTACCAAAAGTACAGGTATACCAACAAGGGAGTTCAGTCCCAAATAGATCTATTAACAACATTCACGCTTACTCCGAAAAGTAATTAACGGTTCATGATAGTGGGGTCTTAAGGAAAAAGTAGGGACTTAGGCAATAATGCATCAGGATAGCATACATTTGGAAAAACACTTGCATTTATGGTTTATAGCATGTATCCCCCTCGCGGGTTTATGAAAGATTTCAAAGATTAAAATGCGAGGCTATAAACTCACCTTAACAAGAAAACTGAATATGGCAAAATTACAACAGTTGAAAGAACCCTTGTCACGCACTGGGAAATATGTCAAGTCTAGATTGATTGTTTATCTTTCAAAAACATCATGAAGTTTAACATTGTGATTTTATTAAATTATGGAAATATTGTATCACAGTTCGGAGCCCATCATAATTCAAAGATACAAATGTAGTAAAACGTTAGATGAGCCAGGACACTTTAAATCGTACATCTAACATACTCGTCAAAAAACGTTACCCAAAAGAAACTCCTACATGAAGCTTCCTAGTAATTGAGATACTAATAGTTTTAAGTTTTTCTTCAAAAAGCTAGTTGATGATAAATTAAACGTTAATTAAATAACGTAATTGTTATTATAATGCGTCGATCGAAGATTAAAATGATAAATGTATCGGTGTTTATTAATTAAAAATCGAGTTTATAATATTATATATATATATATTTTTTAATTTATAAAAATATTATATTATATATATTTTTAAGTTTTGCAAAAAGGTAAAATATACCCGTGATTTATAAACTTTTACAAATTTAGTCCTTTATATATAAAGTATATATAATTTAAACATTTAACTTTAAAACTTGGCAAAACAGCCCCTTATAGTTATAACTTTAGGAATATGACATTTTCAGCCCCTCTAGTTATAATTTCCAGAATATTTACAATATATACCCCTTGCATGGGATTTATTTGCAAAACAAGTCCAAAAACCATAATAATGAAAATTTTTGAAATTCCAAAAAGAGTTTTGCAGCTTATGCTTACTAGAATAGACTAAAAGTAAGAGAGTTTACGAGCTTAAAGTTTATGGAAAGGAGCGTAAGAGCTTAAAAGAACAAATGGGATGCGTATGGTTAGGAACACCAAAAACGCCATGGGTTTGTGGTTCAAGGGACAAAACACGAGTTTAAATAGATCTAAACAAACCTATATAAGGATTTAAAATAGAAAATAAGTTAATAGAACAAGGATTTGAAGGCATACTTGAGCTTAAATGGGTCAAAAAGAGGGTTTTGGGTTCGTACGCCTAGAAAACGCCTTCAATGGCTTCTTTCTCTCGAATCCTTGGCTCATATAATATCTTATAGGACTTCACTTGATCTTCCATAGCTTTGTTTAGAACTCCATTGTTGTATATGTTGAATTTTGAGGTGTGTTTGAATGGGGTGGGAGTTTCGGCTATATATAGGATTGAATGACCCTTGGTGACCAAGTAACTTGGTGTGGTGGTCAGGTGTTGTAGGGAGATGACTAAGGGCTGCTAGTATGATGAGTATTGAGAGCTAGGAGTGTAGCTTTGAATGGTGTAAGGGTATGGAGGGGGTTCGGCTAATATGGGGTGACAAGAAGACTTGGTGGCCAAGGTGGTGAGTAAGGTGCTTGTATGGTTACTTGGTGACATGGTGGTGAGGTCATGGTGGTGCTTAGATGCAATCTTGATGTGCCCTTGGTTTGATTAAAATGGGTTAAAATGAAACAAGGGGGACTTAAGACGTGGATTAGGGTTAGGATTAAGGTTAGTTTAGGGTTTAGGATTAAGGTTTAGTGTTAGGATTAGGGTTTAGGATTAAGGTTAGTGTTAGGATTAGGGTTTAGGGTTAAGTTTAAGTTAAGTGTTTTCGAATTAGGGTTTAGAACTAGTTTAGGGTTTAGGGTTTTAGATTAGGGTTTTAGGATGATTTAGGGTTTAGGTTTAGGGTTTAGAAGTTGTGCATTGAGTATTGTACCTTGTGCTAAAGTGGTGGTAGGAAATTAGAATAAATTTGGAGGGAAAATAAGTTAGTTTAAATTTATGCTTCATGGATTTATACATTGTGCTTAAATGAGTTGTACATTGACTTGGAGGGAAATTATATTTCAAATGTTGTGTATTGTATACTTGTACACATGCTTAAAGGCTTGCACATTCATTTTTTATGTATACATTACATATAATTAGGGTTTTAATATAAACGTTAACATTTAATGCTTGTTTTGAAATAACGTTTTAAAAAGTACGTTAAATGGATAACGTATCTGGTAAAAATGATATTAGAACATTGACTTAACATATTAGGATGTTTACATGATATAAACATAGATATAGATGGAATTGGTTGTTGTGTGAGCTTGTTTACTTTAGGTATGTAAACTACATTACATAATAGAATAAAGCAAAAATTTTCTTGTAAAAAGGTGGTATATATAGATGTTACATTGCATCTAATTTAATAGATGGATATTACATTGATGAAAATACTGAGTTGTTATAGTCCCCCAATCTTAAAGAAATCTCGTCCCGAGATTTAGTTGGACTTCGAAGTGATGTTAAAAAATAGATGTGGATATTTGGCATGAATTTCATCTTCACGTTCCCACGTAAATTCTGGTCCTCTTTTAGAGCTCCATCGTACTTTGACTATAGGAGTATGACTTTGTCTTAGTTGCTTGACTTCTCGATCCATAATCTCCACTGGTTCTTCCATAAAGTTGAGTTTGTCATCAAGCCGAAGCTCTTTCATTGGAATGACAAGGGATTCGTCAGATAAGCATTTCTTTAGATTAGAGATGTGGAAAGTATTGTGGACATTTCTGAGTTCTTCAGGAAGCTCAAGTTTATATGCCACTGGACCAATCCGTTCAAGGATTTTGAATGGTCCAATGTACCGAGGGTTAAAATTTCCTCGCTTTCCAAAACGAATCACACCTTTTCCAGGTGATACTTTTAACATAACACGATCTCCAACTTGAAATTCTAAAGGTCTTCGTCTTACATTGGCGTAACTTCTTTGCCGATCTTTTGCAGCTTGCAAGCGTTGTCGAATTTGCACTATCTTTTCAGTGGTTTCATGAATTATTTCTGGTCCCGTGAGTTGAACATCTCCAACTTCGGTCCAGCAAACAGGTGATCTGCACTTTCGCCCATAGAGTGCCTCAAATGGTGATGCCTTAATACTGGCATGGTAACTGTTATTGTAAGAAAATTCTACCAGTGGTAAATGTTTTTCCCATCCTTTTCTAAAATCTATAACACAGGCTCGAAGCATATCTTCGAGTGTTTGGATGGTTCTTTTACTTTGTCCATCAGTTTCGGGATGATATGTCGTACTCATGTCTAATTGAGTACCCAAAGTATTTTGTAATGATTGCCATAATCTGGATGTGAAATGACTTTCACGATCCGAGATGATAGATATTGGCACACCATGCTGTGAGACTATTTATTTGATGTACAATCTTGTAAGGGTTTTCATACTATCTGTCTCTCGGGTAGGGATGAAATGTGCGGATTTGGTAAGGCGATCAACAATGACCTAGATTGTGTTATGTCGTTTGAGGTTTTGGGTAGTTTTATGACGAAATCCATCGTTATTCTCTCCCACTTCCACATAGGAATCTCCAATTGTACTAGTAAGTCGGATGGCTTCTGACATTCAGCTTTAACTCTAGAACATGTCAAACATTTGCCAACATATTCAGCGATGATTGCCTTCATGTTAGGCCACCAATAGAGTTTCTTTAGATCATGTTACATCTTGTCAGAACCTGGGTGAATGGAATACTTTGATTTATGAGACTCATGTATGATTAAGTCTCTTAAACCGCCGAATAGTGGTAATCGACTTCGATTTTTGATACAACGAGTTCCATCAAGACTTTCAAATGATTTGTCCATTGCCTCGGTTTGAGCTTCGAGGATTTGTGTTGGTAACTTTAGGTGAAGGGTCATGATTAATGATCTAACTCGAAGTGGTTTGATTCGTTCCTTCCGGCTTAAGGCATCTGCTATGACATTTGCCTTTCCAGGATGGTAGCGAATCTCACAATCGTAATCTGCGAGCAATTATAGCCAACGGTGTTGTCTCATGTTCAACTCTTTCTGATGAAGAATATGTTGAAGGCTTTTGTGGTCAGTGAACACAGTACACCTTGTGCCATACAGATAGTGTCTCTATATTTTAAGAGCGAATACTACTGCTCCTAATTCAAGATCATGTGTGGTGTAGTTTTCTTCGTGAGGCTTGAGTTGTCAGGATGCATATGCAATAACTTTTTCCCTTTGCATTAATACAACTCCTAGTCCTTGAAGTGATGCATCACAGTAAACAACAAAATCATCGTTTCCTTCGGTAATGCTAAGACTGGAGCTTCACATAGCTTCTGTTTAAGTAGTTGAAAAGCTGTCTCTTGGTCTTTTCCCCAGATACACTTCTTGTTTTTCTGGGTTAATTCAGTCAAAGACTTTGCAATCTTTGAAAAATCCTTGATAAATCTCCGATAATAGCCGGTAAGTCCTAAAAATTAACGTATTTCTATGGGTGTAGTAGGAAATGCCCAATTCATAACTGCTTTAATCTTGGCGGGGTCAACATGAAGTCCTTGACTATCAATTAAGTGTCCAAGAAATTGTACGACACTGATCCAGAATTCACACTTAGAGAACTTAGCATATAATTTCTCTTTTCTGAGTAATTCCAAGATTATTCTCAGACGATCTGCGTGTTCTTCTTTGTTATGAGAGTAGATAAGAATATCATCGATGAACACTATCATAAATTTATCCAAGTATGGTTTGCACACACGGTTCATGAGATCCATGAATACAGTAGGTGCATTAGTTAAACCAAATGGCATCACTTGAAATCCATAGTGTCCGTACCTCGTTCTGAAAGCAGTCTTGGGAATATCTTCATCCCTTACTCTCAATTGATGATAGCCTGATCTTAAGTTGATTTTTGAGTAGACACTCGAACCTTGAAGTTGGTCAAATAAGTCATCGATCCTGGGTAATAGATAACGATTATTTACAGTAAGTTTATTCAACTCCCGGTAATCGATATACATTCTGAAAGATTCGTCTTTCTATTTAACAAATAAGACAGGAGCTCCCCAAGGCGAAGTACTTGGTCGGATAAAACCTCTGTCTGCTAACTCTTGAAGTTGGTTAGATAGTTCCTACATTTCTGAAGGAGTTAATCTATAAGGTGCTCGGGCCACTGGCGCCGCTCCTGGAATTAAGTCGATTTGGAATTCTACTTGACGAACTGGGGGTAGGCCAGGTAGATCTTCAGGAAAAACTTTTGAAAATTCTCTGACTACTGGTATGTCTTCCAGTCATTTATCGTTTGACTTCTTTTTTATTACTTGGGCTATGAAAACTTAACATCCCCTGGGTATATACCTTTTGGTTTTTATACAGGATATGAGACTTAGTCGGGTTTTACTTTGATCACCTCAGATGATCAAAGTTTCACCGTTAATTAGGACGTTGACGACTTTCTCGTCACAAATAATTCAAGCATGATACTTGGATAACCAATCCATACTAATAACGACGTCGAAACTACCGAGTTTAATTGGCATAAGATCAATTTTAAAAGGTTGATTTAACAGAATCAGAGTGCAACCCTGAATAATGGTATTAGTGGCTACTAAGTTTCCATTGGCCATTTCAATATCGTAAGTGGTATCCAGTGTAATTGGTGGGGATATTAAGCATAAAAGCAAGAGTTATGGATACAAAACTTTTATCTGCTTCGGAATCGAATAATACTCTAGCTAGATGTTGGTTTAGAAGGAACATACCCGTGACTACGTTCGGGTCTCGGTGAGCATTCTTGTCCCTCAGCAAATATGCTCTTCTGTGGGCATTGTTGTTTGTCTTTGAGTACTTATAATTGTAATGCCCTTTCTTTCCACAGGCATGACAAATTATTGATACTGGTTGCTGATTGCTTCCAGTGGCTGGTCCTTTGTTTCTGCAGTTTCTGTTCAGATGACCCACCCTATTGCAAGTCTGATACTTGACATTGCAAGGTCCTGTGTGATGCAGAGTGCATTTCTTACACAAAGGAATGCTTCCAGTATACCTACTGTTTTTAGTTGGGGTGGCAGCATAAGACCTGAAGGTTTCCTGTCTTTTATTCTGCTGTTGGCGGTAATCATTGTTGCGGTTGTTATGGTTGTTTTGATAGTTGTTGATGCGATTATTGGGGTAGTTGTTGCTGTTAGTGGTGTTCCTTCTATCATCAAACTTTCATTTGTGATCATTGATTCCGTGCATAGAATTGTGCTTTGTTACCTGATCCACCAACCTCTGAGTTATGGTAATGGCTTCCTCTAAAGTTTGAGGCTTAGAGGCGGTAACATTTCCTTCAATACTTCTGGGTAATCCTCCAATAAAAACTTCCATGAGTTTTTCGGTGTTTGGTACCATGTTTGGGCATAAGACTGCTAATTCCTGGAATCTTCTAACGTAAGTTTTAAGATCATTTCCTTTTACAGTCAGATTGTAAAATTCATCTTCCATTTTTCTGACTTCAGTTCGAGGACAATACTTATTTGTTAAGAGCCTTTTCAACTCAGTCCAGGTGATCTTGTTAGCTTGTTCTATTCTAATAGGTTGGGCGTATGCATTCCACCAGGACAAGGCATCATCAGTCAGAGTACCAGTAGCAAATGTCACTTTGTTTTCCTTGGCACAATTGCTACGAGAAAATACTGATTCAGTCCGTTCAAACCAGCGAATGAGGCCAACTGCTCCTTCCGTACCATTGAAGTAGAAAGGTTGACAGCTTATGAACTCTTTATAGTTTCCCTTTCTTGCTACAGGAGTTCCAGTAGGTCCGGTGTTCCTATTGGGATTGTTAGTACTTGCCATTGTTGCAGCTTGTGCTTCCAGAGCTGCAGCAACACTGTCAGCAACTAGTTTCCTGATGGCAGCCTGAGTCATGGCTGGTGCTTCAGATGTTGATGTCCTTTTGGGAGGCATTCTATCAACATAAGACAACACGTAATAAGAATGATATCACAAGTCTTTCCTTAAAATGCAATGCTTATTTTTGAACTTTAAGCATTTTTAACAATAGTGATATTGAAATCATAGATACTTATTTGATATGAATTCTAACAAGTATCTGACTTATTAGTTTATTTTCTAGAAGTCATGGTAAGATTCATAATGATATCTAACTTTGTGAAGATAAACTTATCAAAATGATAGTCTAGAGATGGTAGTTAGTTAATTTAATGGGTAATGAAGATTCTAATGATGAAGACGGAGATGTAATCTAAGACATATGATGAGTATGAAGCAATGGAGTACAACGGGATCACCATTATATTATATCATGAACAACTAGCCTTTATACTGTACATAGTCAAAATTTGACAAGTGTTGTTATTTATACCATACATCCCGTGGCTAGGTTCTTAACAAAAACTATAACTAGTATCTAATCTAGTAGTCTGATGGTCCTTCCTGGCTGTTCTTTTGTTCATAGATTGCATCTAGAAGACTTTCCTTATCTGCTTGGTGACGAACCTGGATATCTTCGATGATTTGTTCTAGATTAGCAATCCTAAAGCGAGCCAGAGCAATCTTGCTGTTATTTCCCATTTTCTTTCTTCCTCGTGACGTTCCAGACTTGTCTTACGAGAGCTTTCTCCTATCTCAAATTCTTAAGGTAGGGCAGAAGTAGAGGAGGATGATCGGTCACGACCCCGTTTCTTAAGTGGATATAATTCCTTAGGAAGAAATAATTCTTGAAGATTAAACATTGGAGATAGCATTAAAGATGGAGGCATAATAGTTGGTGGTGGAATAGGTGATTCTTTAGCATAATATGCATGCATAACCTTCATATAGCGGTCATCATGAAAAAGTGAAAGAGTTGGTAAAGCTATGGGAACTAAAACAAATGAGTTATTTGAAGAGCTAGAATAAGTTTTTCCCGATGAAGCTGGGACATAGTCCGGGGAAGCCGGGATATAGTCCGGATAGTTAGAGGAAAAAGCATCCTCAATATTAGAAGTAGGGTGGCTGGGAGAAGACATCACTCTGTTAACAACCCAGTGGTAAATAACATAAGTTATTTATATAATAGTATAATAGTTATGTATTTTACATACTATTCTGGAAGATGTAGTAGCACAGAGGACTTTCTTTGATGGAAAAAGAAAAGTAGTTATAGTTAAGGTTTAAAACTTGTTCTCTATAACCGTGGCTCTTGATACCAATCTATAACACCCTAATTTTTGACATATAGCAACGGAA
>BQNB010022186.1:6600-30343 GCA_026074375.1 Tanacetum coccineum | reverse complement strand
TCATTTATTTCTTTATCTTTTTACTTATTACTTGCATTATTAGATAGTTTAGTTGTGATTCATATTGTTGGTTGATTGACATACATCTCGAATCAAACTATTTCACAAGCAAAGTTTTAAAACGCTAATTAACCAGTAAAACTATTCAACCCCCCCTTCTAGTTTCTACACAACGTTCCTAACAAATACAAAGTTCGAGTACATCCATGGTAACTCCTAACTGTCATCTTTTTTTTGGTAAAAAGTTTCCTCGGTAAATTTTATTACTCCAAAAAACATTTAAGTACAAAGGATGAGGGTGAGTCCCACATCACCGCCCGTTACATGGGCAACATTACTTCCTAATAGGAAGGTACACAAAGTGAGTAGACTACACAAGAAATAGTAAACTATTTCTTCCGTCATCCTCGAACTCTTATATCCAAATTATTACATATGTCTTGAAGCTTGTCAGGAAGATCCTGACCTTCATACATATCATCAACATATGGGTCATCATCATCGTTTCCATAAGAATCCCTTCATTTTTTCATCAGACTTTGAGTGCCAAAACCAATCGTTTTTGTAGCCATAGAACGATCCATATCATTATCAATTGAACAAACCTCATCATCACTATCATGATCATCCGGATAATCAACCCTTTTTAAAGGTTTACCATCATCATCAAAAAGAGTACCTATCCCATCGATTATTAGTTGTTCCAACTTCCCAATTTTCTCCACAATAAGAGTAGTATTAATATTACTAGTTTTAACATTTCAGAACGAAGTTCCACTAGAACTGGCTCCCTTACAAGCCAAATTTGAAGCCCCTCCATTAGTACCTAACTCTTCATCATTAAGAACCAAATTAAGCACAACAAATGGGTTTGAATTACTAACCTCTTTAGTAGGCTCCACATCTTTCTTATTATTACCGCTAGTGTTAGCAGTAGGCTTTTTAGCCACAAGTCTATACTCTTTAGCTGGATTGAAACCCAACTTTGGACCAACCGGAACACCTCTATAGGTATGACTCGGTTTCTTCAAGTTCTTTATCGCACCCAAGCCTGGATTCTTGGGACATTCTTCTTGAACATGACCAAATACCTTACAACACGCACACCTAGGGGGTTTCCACTCATATTCAACACGAACAATACACGTATAAAACCCCACCCTAGTTTGTTTCAGTATAGCCACCACGATGGTGTCTTTTAACTTTACATCAGCCTGAATTTCAATCAAAGCTCTAGCATAGCTTGATATACCCCATGATTGAATGCACGTGCCAGACGTATACGAGTCAAGAATCAAATGGGTACCTGATGTGCGGTCATCGTAAGACTTCTACATAAAGTTTTACAACTCACTAGGAAGTGTACCTAACCGTTGTAGTGTAGTATAGGCAAGGCTTGGGGGTTGTTATCGTTCTCAATGGGAATAGCACTGTGAAGGCCGGATCGAATGTTCACTAAGGTCTAAGGGTTGAAGGAGGATTCTTTTTGTGTTTTTATATTTAATGAAAGGAAGTAAATTTAGGTTTTAGAGAGGTTTTTGTTTTAAGCTAAATAAACTAAATAACAATTATACAATGAAGCGTATTCACCTGGGAAGCACTATTCCTTACTAGTTATCCAATTCTACCTATTGCTTTGTCACACTTGATATGTAATGTGTAATTATTTCCTAAGTCATGAACGAATTACACGAACCCGCAGTCTACTTAGTATTCCGCTAGAGCAACGCACAAGTAAGGTAGTATGCAGACTATTACCTGCCCCTAGGGGTACACTAAGTGCATGTGAAATATAATAAAAGTGGATCAACAATATTAGGGGGCAAGGTAGTATGAAGACTGTTACCCGATGGTATCTTTTCTACACAATCATGTTTCTTTAGACATATCAACAACGATTATAGACAGAAATCTGGTTTTCTAAGACCTAACATGCACATTCATCAACAAGAAGCAATAGAAAATAAGAATTATAAACTATAATCAATTAGACTCATTGAATCTGTCACAAACAACAAGATCTAACCAATTAATGACAAGGTTCTGCATTCCCAAATAAATACTAGATGAATTAGCCAAGCATACTCAATCAAAATAAATCATAATCAACAAAAATAATTAAAGACATGAATTAAGATAGATATGATAATCAAATCATTACAAGATGTGTATGGATTGAATTAGGTCTTCTAAGTTACTAGAAAAACACCTACTCAAACCCTAGAATTAGACTTAGGGTTGCGGGCTTGATAAAAACGAAGTTATGAGGTTGTATTTATAGGCAAAACTATAACCGACCTTTGTGTCGAGTTTAAGGTTGAATTCCCTAAAGAAATGTTATTCCTCGATTATAATGATCATGTAGAAGTCGCGCTACAAGAAACCTACTAAAATAAGAAGCAAAAAATGTGGGATCCGACTTATTTCCATGATAGACCTATTGTTGCACCTACCATGAAGAGGTTGACAAAGTAAACGAAAACCTAACGTTAAAAATTCCCTAGGAGAGAGAAAGTATATTATACTTCAAATACATTTTCAGATATAGATGTTAATTTCAACTATGACGAGTCGTTGTATACAACATAATTTCTAAATACCATTAAAATATCATGTGTTCAACACAATAAGTTAGCATTGAAGATTGGTGCCCAGGTAATGTATTTGCGTAACACTGACCAAAGAGAGAACTGAGTAATATAATGGTATCTGGTTTTGAGAATAGGAATCAATAACATTAAGACTTATATAAGGTAGTAAAGTGGGTTCGGTTTGAGCTATACCTCGCATGATAATAAGCTCATCCGATAAGAAGATTCGTTTTCGGCTTAAAATGAGGCAATTCCATGTTTCGGTTTGTTTTGCAATGACAATATACAAAAGAAAAGGTCAAACTTTGTCAAATGTCGGACCAAATTTGAAATGTCAAGTTTTTTCACATGAACAACTATATGTAGATGTTTCAAGGGTAAAAAGCAAGAAGTATTCAAAAATCTTGTCTATAAAAAAAGTATTTCATAGATTATAAATTTGTATTTTATTTGTTATTCTTCTTTTCCACAATACTATATGTAGTTTTCTTACGGTTTTTAAGAGTTTAACATTATGTTTTTTAAGAGTTTACCATTACGTTTTTTTTAAAGTGATTGTATCAAACTTTTTAATTTATCTACTATCTTAAAAGAATTTTTGGAGCTAGCTCGTCCATTGATGGACCTTAAAGCTAGTATAATATAAATACATATTGCACGCTTATGCAAGACTGCAACTATTAATATGGTCTTTTGTAACATTAAATGCAACATATGTTGTGTTCTATCATGGACGCATGAACATTTTTTCATTTGATATGACGACTTGACATTTTTTCATTTGCAATCCTGTACCAAATTTTGTCCATTCCAATTTCATTGTAAAATATGTTGTAGCAAAATCGTTGGAAAACAATTGGAATATGACCCGTTGCGAAAACGGTTCAGCGCCGGATCTGGCATAGGGCGAGGTGGGCGACGGCCCTAGGCATCACATTTTTGGGGGCATCAGATTTAAAGTTAGTGTTTTAGTAGGCTGAAAAGATAAATCTCGTTTCTAATGGAGAAAGAAACTAGAGGTAGAAGAAGACTTATATTTTAAAGAGAAAAGGTAATATTTTTCTTTTGTGCATGAGTTGGTTTTGAGTTTGGACCCACATTGGTGAGTGTTTGACCAATAGAAGTAGTGATAAAACTCGGAATATTTATCACTAGTTAGTAGTTACATAGTACTGTACTACGTACTAGTTTCTTTAGCTTCAGTTTGTTCGTTTAATTTTTTCAAAAACTTCCACTGTTGCTTCTTTATTCACAATTCTTTTTTCAATACGTTGCCAACTACGATATATATTTAGAGTAATTATAGCACTAAATTTATTGTGCTAAAATTTCTAATACATTGTTCTATTAATAGTTAATTTTTGACATTTTTTGGTTATTAAGTAGAGATGCAAATAAATCGGTTAAAACCGGTTTTCGGTTATTAGAAAACCGGTTTTAAAAAAACCGGTTAAAACCGGTTTTTAAATAAAACCGGTTAAAACCGGTTATAAAACCGGTAAAAAACCGGTATGGGGAAAAACCCGATAACCGGTCTAACCGGTTCGGTTATATTTAACCGAACCGGTTAAAAAAAAACCGGTTTTTTAAAAAACCGGTTTCGGTTTTTCGACCGGTTTTTTAAAAAACCGGTTTTGAATTTGCATCTCTATTATTAAGTGATAACTTTTAGCGAATAATAAGATAATTGATGTTTTTATTTTATGTCACACACGATGGCTGTTACGCTTTAAGCAGCGCACGTCAGAAGAAGGAAAATGGTGAAGTGTTATGTCCAAGATAACGTCAGGCGAAAGAGAAAAAAAGTTATTGGTCGCTGCAGCGATTGGCGGCTCGTGATGGGTTGAATAACCATCATACTTATATATTGTCTAGGATATGTGTGAGTCGTATTAAAAAGTGTTAAAAGTCAATGTTTATCTTGTAGTCAAGTTAAAAGTCAAAGTCAAAAGTTAAAAGTCATAATAGTCATAATAAGCTCATGACCCATTTAGTTATTAGGGTGTTACTCTACTTTGTCTTATAAATACTCTTCTACCTTTTTATTATAATCAATCAAAAGTTAAAGATAAAATATCTCTTCTTCTTCTCTAATTTCTTAAGAAGCTCGCACACACTTCAAGTAGTGTCCTATCTCGATACAACTCCTAAGAAGGTCGTCTTGTTTCAGATCTATCTTGTAATTGTAATTCAAAGTTACACCCTCATATTGTAACATATTATTTACTAAAGAAATACTAGTGTGAAGATCAATGTAACCCTACTAGGTTACAAGCTATAAAAGATAATGTTATTTGTTTATATGGGCCATTTTTTTACTCACTCGCCCAAGGTAGCAGAAAACTCTGGACGGGCACTTACGGTTGTTAATTTACAATGGATTTTCTTTGGTTGGAAAACTGTTGCAACTTTTTCTTTCCTGTTAGAAATACGTTGGAATATAAATTTCCATTGAGCATTAACGCTACGGTAGGAATCAGTTAGCCCTCTTGTGTTGTAGTCATCGAGGTGGTTGACTCTCAATTCATCGGTTTAGACGGTATAAAAAAACGAGTTTAGTTTGTTGGGCGTGCTGTGAGTTGTTGGCAACTTGTATATTTAATTTCTCATATAGCGATAGTTTAAAATAACATATTGCAACGACTTTTAGATGATACATTTTTTATGAATGATGACTTTATAAAAAAGCGACATATTAACTTTACACATTGTTTTGAATAAATAAAGCCAACAGGGCTAACTAAAATAATTGAAGTGTTAAATACATATTATACCAACATTTTTTGTTATTAATAAATTGTGAAAAGGACTTATAATCAACTCTTTAAACAAATAAATATTTTATTTCGTTCTCATAAAACTTCAATAAAAATTAGGGGTGAGCAGAAAAAACCGAAATAACGAACTGAAATAACCGGCCGAAACTAGAAACTGATGGTTCGGTTTATACTTTTTCAAAACCGAAAAATTTCGGTTCGCTTTTAGTTTTTTTCCAAAAACCAAACCATAAAAGCCGAACTGAACCAGTTTATGATATAATAATATATAATTAATATAATATAAATAAAAAATTAATAAATCAAAATTTTAAGTGAGAAAATACTATTATAATATATAGATATATTATATATATTATACTAGAGAGAGAAACAAGAGAGAGAAAGTAAAGAAAATGGGAGGGTTACTTGCAAAATGAAATGTTTACAAATGAACCCAACCACCTCACCTTCCTTGGTGAGGTGTATTTATACCTAAACTAAAAGGCTTGCATGCCTTTAGTATTTCTACGGGCCGGGCTCAGGATTACTTGGGCTTTCGCACGGTACACGTGACCGGTTAGATTACATATAAGACCCCGTTTACCCGTCTAGCCTATTACAACGTATATTTAATTAATGACCGAGACAATATAATAAATGAACGAACTTCCTTGTTCGACTCAATATTTTGAGGCTAATAATTTATTATATCATAATGAACTTATATAAGCTGAAAACTTATGAAATAAGCCAAAAAAGTGAGCATATTAAACATAAGCCCAAAACCAAATAAGCCATAAGCTGGCTATATAAAGTTCTGAAATAAGCCACAAAAAGTATAGAATACTTTGATCCGAATCCTCCCTTTAAAATCCATTTACATAATCTGACTAAAAAAAACAAAAAAAGAGTCATTCTTATATACCTAATCATACGCATTATATCTCATCTTCATCTTCATCTTCATCTTCATCTCCATCCCCTAAAACTCGAAAACAACAAAATAAAACCAACTCTAATACTTATCATCAATTTAGGTATGATTATTTAAAGCAAAAGAACGTATAGGAAAATTGATTACCGATCCTTAACCTCCTCATGATACTGAAGGACTTTTATTGCTCCTCACCAATCGCCTAAAAGATAGATTAATTGGTTTACTGGATTTGAGAGAGATGTGGGAGGCGGTGGATTTGAGAGAACTGTGTGTTTACATTTGTTTGGAGAGAGAGAAAATAAGGGAGATGAATGGAAGATGATGTGGTGGTGTGAGAAAGGGGAGAGGGAACACGTATTTGATACGTGTCACAAAATAGTAATAAGGGAATTTAACCCAGGATAAGCCGGGTCGGGCGGGCTTTGGCCTTAAATGCATTTAAGACAAACGCATTGGGATGGTAATCCTGGGCTTTAATATAATAATAGGAAGTGTGGTAGGCCGTTCTACGCACGGCCCATAGAGTTTATATTTCGTGTAATTTCATTAGTTTTTTGTTTATTGCCCCAACAACCAATTTAATCTCTTTCTTTTGTCATTGTATAGTGTGGTCTTCGGCTAGTATAAGCACCATTGGAAAAGTCACTTGATGCTTTAGTCCTTTTGTTGCATATTTTATCTTTTATGCTCAGTGAGTATTTGTTTAGTACGAGTAAAACTTTGTGCCTAGTGAGTTCATAATACTTTGCATTACAAAGATATTATAATACAAAATTTTAATAATTTATTATTTTTCTTTCTAAAAGAGAGTATCACATTTAAAAAAGTGAAATGAAAATATTTGGTTTCACAAAACTTGAAAAATGTTATTTTCCCAGACTCCTAACTCATAAGTCCTACCAACCTCGCTCAACAGTCAACTCCTGCGCCTTTTAGGGTCCATTTGGTTTGTAAATGGGTTTGGATTTAGATTTGGATTTGGGAAAGATATGAAAGTAAATAAGGAGAGAGAAAAATTAATTATTATTTAAAAAATATATATATATTATATCAGTTAATTAATATAAAATGAATATTTTATTAATAAAATATAAAAGTGAAATGATTGATCATGTAAATCGTGTGGATGAAATTTTTTTAAGGACTATAAACAATATTTTATTCCTTGCCATAATCAAAACCCACTAAGTGAGATAGAATTCAAATTTGGAAATGAAGCAGCGCGTGATTCTAAAGATGACGTTACCAAACAATAAATTTTGTACATCTTTCAGTCTAAACCCTTCTAAACCCACATACCAAACTGGCCCTTAGTCTTTTACTACTCCTGCACCATTTACTTATCATACAGTTACAAATTTGGCCAAAAAAATAATTTTGACGTGGGGTTCTCTATCCACCTTCCCCATTACTATTTGTATCTAACCATGCTTGTGTACCATGCTTTGAACCTTTATGTATTGCAAAACATGGCTCCGTTTTCATTAGACATCATTAGATTAGAGAATGTAAACAATTCGAAGGCCTAGGATTTCTTACCAAACAAGCTTACCAATATGCTACAACATCATAATATGACATAAACATGTAGTCCTTACAATTTCGCAACAAAGTAACCTTCTAAAAGATGGATGACAAAACAACTAAATCATTAGTACCTCCTTTGCATCCGTTGTTTCTTAGTAATTTTGAGCACCTTTGTATCCTGCAAAAATATAACCAATTACTAAATAAATGAAAAATATGTGATAAAAAAGAAAATTAAAAAAAAACATATTTGATAAGAAACAATAGAAAAATCCACGTTTTATTACTAAAGTTGAAAAAACATACATGCATTTCTTTAGAATTCTCAAGCATCAAAACTGATGATCAAATCAAAAAAGCAAACATAAAGTTAACATAAGTACTTATGGACCGCACCAATATAAAGCAAATGCAAATTATGGGAAAAAAACATCGTAACTTGGCGGTAAAATTTAAAATTCCTTAAACTCACAACGCAAAATTTTGATTAAAGAAACAAAAGTGCTAAACAGTTTCCTACTATTGCAAATGCTTAAGAAGGAGTAGTAACCAGTTAGATGCTTATTAGAACAAAGAACAGGTAACTAGATAGAAAAGCGAAAAAAAGAATGGAGGTGTTGCTGCGTCTTCCGTAACATTAGATCTATTCATTCCATGGAAATTTGGCTCAAAAAGCCAAGAAACAAATGGTCATATCAGAAGGCGATGAAAACTCAAATTTTTCCACGGAATTTTGAATAAAAAACTATCAAATGAACAACAGGTGGTATTACGAATTGATGGCGTTTGGAAAGGAGCGCAGCCTAATGAGTCAAACAAGAATTTCATTACCTCATTTTCATGGATAGATTCGCTAAACCTTCCGGAGAGGCCGGTGCATATATTGATAAGAGATTTCCCGAAAACTATTTCTAGAAGATCAAAAGTCAAGACCTCGTGAGCGAGAAGTTTCTAAACAGAACGATTAAAACGGCTGTTTGGGGCTGTGGCACAGACAATCCCCAGGACCTGACGGGTTTTTCATTTGGCATTTACGGCATTTTTGGCCTTTTATGAGCACGATGTTTATAAAGGCTGTGAAATCATTTCCTTCATTCATGAGAACTTCTCCTCCTGTTGTAACTCATCATTTATAGCTTTGACCAAAAGTCCCCGGCGGCTAACTTGGTCAAGGACTTTAGACCTATTTAGCCTCATTGGAAGTATCTACAAGACATTAGCCAAGATTTTGTCTAACAGGCTTGTTAATGTTTTGGGGACATTGTTTAATGAAGTGCAATCCGCGTTTATCCGCCGAAAGACATATGTTAGAACGGTCCGTTCATTCTAATGAGATTCTCCAGTGCGGTGTACCAAAAGAAGAAGAACACTCTAATTTTACAAGTTGATTTGAGAAAAGCCTTCATCGATTAGATGGGATCTTTTAGATGATGTTCTTAAAGAGTTCGGTTTCAGGTGATTAAACATGCGTAACTAGGATTCAAAGTTGCCTCAACTTCCACTAAGGATCAATTCTTGTCCAAGGATGTCCTACGAATGAGTTCCAATTCTATAAAGATGACTTTAAAACATGGCGATCACTTTATCCCCCTCCTCTTTATCCTCGTGTTGGAGAGCTTCATTTAACTTTTCTAAAGGACGTAAACGCAGGATGTTTAAAGGTATTGTGTTAGATCAGATCTTTATGTCTTTCGCATAGTTCTATGCTATAGATGCTACAGATTTCTTAGGGATAGGGAGTGATGTAATATCTCCACTTTGATTTCACCGTTTTGAAATGCTTTACTTCATGCATCGGGCCTTAGATTAACTTGAAACAAAAGTAAGATAATGGGGATTAAATGTGGAAAGTGCTCCATGTCATCCAAGCGGACTTGCAAAGTTAGGATGTGCTCGTTCTTCGGTTCCTTTCTACAACCTGGGACTAGAGACTGGAGGTTCTATACACGTGTTTTCAAGCTGGCATGAGTTAGTTGAACAAGGGAAGTCTCAGGTTTTATCCAAGGAAATACCAAAACTTCTATCAATTGGTGGTAAATCGCATTTAATTAGCGCGCGCTTCTAAACACTCTGTGACACTCTCACATCATGACTCCTCAACACGCTGAAACTCTCTAGTATAGCACAGCTCTCTCACTCTCACCTCTCGGATCTATATATTCCAGAAAGTTTCTTCTCTCCATAGGTGACAGTATGCACAGCATGGCATGAGTAGATCTTAGTCTATTAGACGTCTCATAGTGCCATAGTACATTATAGAGCCCAGTACTGCCCGCTCGTCTGCAAGCACACACAATGTCTAGAGAGTGGCTGACATACAGTGCAACCGCTGAGAGTATATTATTACCGACAGATAAAAAAATGAGGCGGGCTCAGGTGTGTCTAGCGTATTTGCGTTGAAATAGAAGGCTTGATGATTAGTGGGATTGGAAGTTTCTCTCGCAAAAAAGACTCTCTTTGGACTAAAGATATTATTGGGGCAATCACGGTGTGGGTGGTAAAATTCATTCGGAATGGACTTCTACTGGCAAATCATGTTGGCTTTCGATTTTGAGTGAAGTTCGATCTCTCCAAAGAAAAGGTATGTACGTTTTTGATTATCTGACTCATAAGATGGGAAACGGGATCCCAACCAAATTCTGGTTTGGATCATTGCATACAGGGGCATTGTGTTAAAGACATTTTTCCCAGACATTAAACGCGCTTGAATCCTCAAGGATGTATACTGATTAGGTCCAAGATAGCGACTACGAGTTTGGTATGCTCCTTCCTCCGAATCCGAAGGGGATAGTATCGAGCAAAATCCATTCCGACAGCTTGGTAGAATCTGCGTTTTTCGTTCTGTCACTATCGTACCTTCGGCTGACAGATGGAATTAGAATCTGGAGAGTACGGGTATATTTTCGATGGCCTCTGCTCGTAGACGTATCGATGAGATATGCCTTCCGAATATTGGAGAAGAAACTAGATGGGTAAAGTGTGTACCGAAAAATCAACGTTTCATGCCTGGAAAATCAGAGACCGATGCTTTTACCTACCCGTTCAAACATTTCTCGTAAGGTATTTGACATACAGGATATGTCTGTCCCATTTTGTGATTAAGCTATAGAATCGACGACCAATTTGTTCTTTAGGTGTGGATAGGTTCGCGACCATTGCTAATAAGTTTTGAGCTGGTGGAATTTGGATCACCAAACTTGAACTCATATACACAGAATGAAAGTCTGGCTTGATTCAATCGAGGATTCCAAACTCAAAAAGATGTTCGAAGGAGTTTTGGTATTCCATTTGGTGGTACGTTTGGATCTATCGAAACAAGCTCCTATTTGACGAGAGAAAACCTTCTAAGTCGATGCTTATTGATAATGTCATTGCTAGTTCTTTTTATTGGTGTAAGTATAGATCTAAAGCCTCGTTCAGATGGAACGAATGGCTCAAAAACCCCTATATTATTGTTTTGTAATCTAGCTCTTTGCTAGTTTTTGTTTCTAATAAAATCGCCGTTCCAAAAAAAAGGATAGCCGACTAATAATTATATATATATTACAAAGGGCAGACGCCCCGGCCCGCCAAAAATTTAATGCAACCCGCCCTTTTGACCCGAAATTTTATGCGCCCCCTTTTTTTTTTTTCTTTCTTTTTCTTTACATTGACTCTTTTTTTTTACCTTTTTTAAACCTTTTTTTTCTCAAAAACTTTTTAAAATAAAACTTTACTTTTTTTCTCGGAATACCCTCTCGCGCTGTTTGAGTCATCGGTCTGTTTACTTATTTATGCAAATAAAAACTTTAAGTTTCTTCCAAACTCTCGCGCTCCGCTAATCGTCCCGTTTCATTTTTTATTTTTCATAAAAAAAATTTCTAAAATAAAATTATTGCCTTTTTGCATTTCTCGAAATCCCCTCTCGCACTGTCGAGCCCAAATCGTCTGTTTATTTTATGAATATTTTTTTTTCTTAACAGTTTAGTTTATTTTTATCATTTTTTTTTTCCTTTTTTTCCTCAAAAAAGTTTATTAAAAGAAAACTTTTTTTTTCCTCACAAAAAAATTTTAAGACTAAACTTTCCTTTTTTTAACCGGGGTGCATTTAATATGCCGGATCAACCGCTACCCATACCGAATCGGATTTTTTTTTTCCTTAGAAAAAAACAAAATATGTTTTCTTTTTTAAATACTCTCTCGCACTTGTTTTAGTCATCGGATTCTGATTTTTTTTATGAACGTCCGAACAATTAAAAAAAAAATTTAATAGTTTTTTTGCTTTTCTTTTTTTCCAAAATATCACCTCAACTTTCTTGACAGACTTACTCGTAATTGTCGGGTCGACCCACCCAGTCCCGCCCGAACCCGTTCCTTTTTTACGTTACGGAGAATATCCCGCCCCTCAAATAATGTACAAATACCCCTCGCACTATGTGTTAAATTACGAAAACTGCCCTCATTTTAAACTTTTTTTTAAAAAAAACCCTACAAAGTATGTCTTGTAACGCTAGTAAAAAACCGTTGGCTCTTATAAATGAGGAGCTGGATATTGTAAAAAAGATATATGCTAGTTTTTTTTAATAAAGTTGCCGTTAAAAAAAAAACTTGTTATATCAGTTATTTTCTTTTTTGAAACAAACCACAATAAAATTCAAAAGCAACTTTACTTTGGCACACGAAGCAAAATGGCTTAATGAATTTTTAATGGGTGCAAATCAATTCACAAATAGATAGGATGGCCGACTAATAATTGTGGCACAACTATTGAAAAACATAAAAAGCATCATTATCAAAAAAGCAAAAAATCATACTAATAAAATGTTTAAATAACATGACACACCATTAATTGTGACACAATTATTGAAAAAGTATTAATATAGTATTATCAACACAAACAAGATGACTCACGTGGCATAATTATTGAATTATATCAATACTTTGTAATAATCCGTGTAAAATTTATTGCTAAGGTACTGTGTTATAGGAAAAAGCAATGATATTCTTATACCATTTTTACAAACAAACATTCACACCCACATGAGCATATGATTATAAAGGGTAAAAATTAGAAAAGATAAAATTTTATGCAACCTAATTAGTACATCTCACATGTAAGTGTGAATGTTTGTAAAAATGGTGTGAACCTAAGAAAATATATAAATGTACACCAACCTTTTGATGTTGTAAAAGATTCTTAGTGAGTTGTTTAGTTTGTAAAATCATCTATTATAGACATAAATATTATTTTTTTCAAGAAATTACTTTTTCTACAAAAGTTATTTGAACTTTATATTGACAAATTTTCAAAAAAGAAAATCATAATAAAAAGTAATATGAACAAAATGATATAAATTTTACTTTCAAAAATATATGAGAGTCAAGTATGCTACCTTCGTCGATCTTTGATCCTTTAATATCATCCATGTGAGTAACTATGCTATAAGAAATTAATTGAGCATTAAGAAAAGAATTTAATTTTTATATAAAAACATCAAATGATGATCTTGAAATCTTCATTCATATCTATCATCCTTTTTCTTTTCTCTACATTCTCTAGTAAAAAATACTACAAAATTCAAAGACATCATAACAGAAAGTAGAAACTAACAAAAAGTAAGATGAGATGGTCATAATGTGAAGAGCGGATCCACGTACAAAAATAGTCACTCTTCATTGATTATAAAAAATTATGATATCTTTATATTTGGTAATCAAACTATTGAGAGTTTTGCTTCACTACTATCAAAAATCTTTCATATTTCAGCAAATCTCAAGGAGTTGGCGCATACCGTATAGCCATTTTCCACTTCATCACCTGAACCTTCAACATACTTAACCAACACCATGATTTGCTCACTAATAACACTAAAAAAAGAAAGAAAAATTATAACATAAGCTATTAAAATATCGAAGCAAAACTAACCATTTGAGACTTCCACCACACCATCTTCGATAAAATGATCACCAAATCATTCTTACCACATGAACATCATCATCATCGGTTCAACACACTTGCAATATTACCTAAATGAAACGAAAACGAATATCATCATTTTTACGCATCTGCAACATTACCAAATAACAAAAAAGAGGAAACAAAGCTAATAAGGAAGAAGGGGCTATTCACTATGAAACACGAAGAGGAAAAAAACATACAGGAGATAGATATCATACGAATCACACAAAAACACGCAAATGTTATCACGATATAAAACCTACACATGCATATATACACAAATACACACACAGATCTTAAGAGAAAAAAGATCGAAACAAGTAAAAAAAAAACCAGACTACCTAGTCCATACTTTTCCGAAACAAAGCATAATAGATTAATCAGCCCCCTTCATCACCACAGGTGAACAACTCCAAAAAATTAAAGCATAAAGCAAGTTCTACACAGAAATTATGCACGTAAGTCTAGATAAATGACCAAAATTAGATAAGACATAAGTAAAAGAAAGATGAAGTTATAGTTGACGGAAATTGATGTCGCCGGAAATGGTAAAGGTATAGGGGAAGGTTGAGAGATTGTGTGGGTGAAATGAAATGTGGGTTGGATTACTTTGTTAAGTGGGTAAATGTTGGATTATGTGAGTTGGACTAGCTCGGTCACGACTAGAGGTGTGTGAGCCTATTGGGGGCACACACGATAAAACATTTAGAGCACGTTTAATACTTCGCGATTCGTTTCGATGTAAACCATTTGGACACTAGACGACTAAGACAAACCCTATGGCTGTCATTGTGTCCTTAGCCGGTCACATGGGAAGGTTCTAGAGGGAGTCCAAGTTCAATGTATATTGGTGATAAGAGGATGAATTTATAGAAAACGGAATTAAAGTTTGTGATAAGGTCTAAACACTAGCTTTAGTCTTATCAAAAGGTAGGGTTTTAGGGCTTTATAAAGCCTCACCCCATCTCCCTCATTCACACGACATAACACAGAAATATATACTCCCAAACCTGTTGCAAGTTCAATATATATTCATCTCCATCACAGCCGAAAATTATTAATACCTAAATTAGGGTTTTAGTCATTTTCGGTTTCACTTTTTCTTGGCTTCTAATTCGGTAGACTTCAATAGAAAGTATAGGAGTATTGCTTTGATCAGACAGTTATGAAGGGTCCATAAGGTTGGTTTAAGGTTGTCCAAGGAAGTGACAATCATTCGAATCGATTAGGGGTTTCCTTTGGTGAATTTCGGTTGGTATACCCTTATTCGGTTACAACCGACTTAGGCTAAACCCTAGTACCTATTTTCTGTATTTCGGTTCTAATTCTTGTGAGGGTTTTGGGATCGATTTTCAGTAGTTTTTGGCACAAAAGTTTAAATGGTGGATAAAAGTGAAGAAAGTGACTATCACCCCACCCCCCGCATCCGGGCGTGCTTGTCTACGTGTTTGTGTGAGCACTCGTAGAGGTGACCACTTAGTCCACTAGTTCTCATTCTTGGGTTTCATATACGTGCTGGTGGACTACAGGGAAAGTTCCTATTAATTTACATGTCCCATAAATTGTTTATATGTATGTTGATTATTTGTACTAGACAGATCTATCGGCTGCGTCTCGTTAAGAGTAAATTGGATTACTGATTTGTTATAATATCCAACAGTGGCATCACGAGTCAATTAGTTTAGTATACATGTATTACATACGAATTTTAACACGCTAGGGCTGCATGAAATTGGATTATTTAAAGTTGTTCTAATGTTAAAATTATTGGCACGACATGCAATCCTTGCCATAACCAATAACAACCTAAATGAACACAAACAAAAAATGAAAAAAGAAGTATAGATTAAAAATTAAATTGTAAATAAGTTTCAATGTAATCTAATTCTTTGTTTTATCCTCGGCTGTAAGACTCACGCAAATCATGTTTATGATAAATGAGGCTACAAGCACTTTATCAGAAAAAAAAAAAAACCAAGTAGAGAGTCTTAGGGAGGTCTCCAATTGGGGAAGACCACTTTTTGAGAACTCGAGGCATTAATGTATTTACTGGCTTTCCATATAAGAAGTTGTTCCTCAATTTTCAATCTATTTTTAATTCTGTTTTAATTGTCTTATAAGTGATATGCCTTGTCTAGTCAATAATTGCAAAATATAGATTTATGAAACTCTTAAAACCGGACTAATACTTATAGAGTAATTTGGATTGAACATGTCCTAATATTATACACATAATTTTTATCTGTGACCAATTAAGTGTTTATTTGCAACCGGGTTTTTGGAACAAATAGATATGACATAAAACTATGAAATTTGATTTCTTTGTGAAGCTTAATTTTAAATGCGCGATATGAGGTGAAATTGATCTTTAATTTTCTCCGCCCCACTACAGATACATCGGCATATGAGGGAATAATGGAATTTCTTGACTTCGACCAAGTAGGATTACAATATAGGTTTTGATCAATTTTATAAGCCACCATATGGCATTAATAAAACTAATGTAAAACAAATGGTTTCTTAACAGACATAAGCAAATTATCAATGGAAGTACGCTCACCATTATGGACAAACTAAAAGAAAGTTTAAGGCGGGTATAAGTACAGATTCCCCAAATGAGTCAGGATTTTTAATACGCTTCGCGCTGACCTGTTTCTCCGCTTCTTTGTGCTTCCAAAATGGAGCTACCGTGAACATTTGACAAAATGATAGCTATACCAAAAGTTAACAAAATGTCTTCTTACGATATGTGCTAACAAATGTTTTGCATGAATCTTGTACAACAACTTTGTCACATATTGTACACCCTTAAATGAAGTTTTTTAAGTCTAATGCCAGCAAACCTGAGAACATTTGCATTATGGCTTGACCTCTCCTGGTCAGACCTAAGGTCCATGCCAACATGGCGAATTTTTTTTCATAGGTCAAACCTATATTATTTTCTCACGAACTGGTATTGGTGGACTTAAGATCTGAGGTTTCCTGTCAGACACTCGGACCCGAGGCATAAGATGAACCAAATATGCTTTTGACAATTACTATAAGAGTACAAATGTCATTAAGTCTCAAAAATCTTAAGAGTACATTCCATGCAATTTAACGCGTCGTCGCTTACCTCCTTGCCCTTCTTGGATTCACGTTGGTCAGACCCCTTCTGAAATAAGTGGGAGGTCAAGTTGGATCTTAGTCTTAATAGTAAATAATTGGTAGTTAATTCCATAAAAAAATAATTATCGACAATAATCTAATATTTGAACTTTTACCCAATTGTAGATACAATCTCGTCAACAAACAATTCGGTCTTCAGGGGCTTCTTCGAGAAGCAAAAACTGACTGGACCCAACTTTATTGATTGGTATAGACAACTTAGGATTGTACTATCAATTGATGATAAGTTGAATTACCTAGAGCAGCCACTTCCTCCTGCTCCTGTAGCTCCTGCGGGTCAGCATGTTGCTCCTGAAATCCTTGCAGCTCATACTGCTTGGGTTAAAGGAATCAAAGAGATTGTATGACTCATCTCCTGACCATTGAGCCAGAGATCCAACGAAAACTGGAAAATCACGGTTGCTAAAAGAACAAGCTAAATGAGTTAAAAGCTCAATTTTGCCCACAATCAAGCATGATCTTCTACAGACTACGCGTGATTTCACTCTATAAAACATGAAGAAGGGCAGTCAGTTAGTCTTCGATGTCTGAGAAAGAAGGGCTAAAAGTACAATCAAGAGAGTTTGTTGGACACCCGCGAGACACTTGTCCTAGCAGTGAGTCAGAGTCGTTAACGGTCTACTAAGGAATTTGATGGGTTTGTGCAGAATTACAATATGCATAGCCTGGGGAAGACTGTTAACGAGTTGCATGCTATGCTAAAGCTCCATGAGCAAACTCTTAATCTGCCCAAAAACAACGCTCCTGCTCTACATGCTATTCGAGCTGGTAAAGTCCAGAAAGGTAAAAAGCACAACAAACCGCAACCCTCAAAGGCTGGCAGGGGACAAAATTCAAGGGAATGGGAAAAATAAGCACGCTTAAGCTTCCCAAGCCCCAAAATCCCCACCATCCAAGTAGAAGATCCCGCAAAGGACTCAATCTGTCTGAGTGTAGGTGAGACAGTACATAGAAGAGGAACTGTCTCAGTACTTAGCCGAGTTGTCTAAAAGAAGAAAAAGACGCATCCTCTGAGATGAAGTAGTTCATGTATCTACCGTTACAGAACTCAATACTTCTTAACAAATCATGGATCTATGACACTGGTTTGGTAACTCAATATATTGTAATACAACCATGGTCTAATGGGCAAGTAGGAAACAGAAGCCGGGGCACTTAGCTTGTCCGTGGGCAATGGTCAACGTAGAAGCTGTGGAAGCAATTGGAAGTTTGATTTATCTCTCCCTAGTGGATTAATATCGTTTTGAACAATTGTCATTAAGGCTCCTTCTATAACTATAGGAGTAAATTTCAGTTTCCCCCGTTAGTACGAAAGGTTTTATTAACCGCTTCGTGAATAATACAATTCAAGTTTCTATGAAATAACATGGTTTAATTTAGTGCTATCCCAAGGGATGGAATTTTTGAAATTGATTTGATCTAATTCTTATACAAAAGAAAATTCTATATATACTGTTATCAACAAAGAGCCAAACTAGACTGGACTCTGCACTCTAGTGTGCAATGACGACTTGGACACATCAGAAGAAACGCATTAACATGTTACAACACTATGGACTATCAATTCAACTACCTTAGAGTTTTGAAAAAGCTTCCCTGTATGTCTTGTAAGATGGCAAGAATCCTACACACATCAATGGAAAGGTCAAAGACTAACATGGACTAATACACACCGATGAATGAGGCCCATTTAAGTAATCACTTCAAGGCCAAGAGCTAACTAGCATCGTCACTTTCACTGACGACTTTAGTCGTTATGGTTATGTTTACTTGTTGAAACATAAACATAAAGTGTTTGAAACTTTCAAAAGTGTTTCAAAAGAAGTAAAAAATCACTCGAAAGACCCGATAAAATCGCCACTTCGATCGAGTGGGGGGGGGGGGGGGGGGGGGGGGGGGGGGGGGTGGGGAGTAGATGATTCAAGAGTTTTTTTGGATCATCTCAAGGATCATGGGATTATCGCCCATCGTACTCCTCCTTACACTCCACAACACAATGGTTGTCGAGGGGGTGGAGAGGAAAACAAACCCTACTAGATATGGTTCGATCTATGATGAGTCAAACAACTCTTCTAAAGTCCTTTTGGGATTATGCTCTTGAGACTGCTGCACGCATTCTCAATATGGTTCCAACTAAGAAGGTTGAAAAGACACCATACGAAGTATGGCATGGGCAAGCCCCTAAGTTGTCTTACTTAAAAGTCTGGGGTTGTGAGGCACTTGTTAAGCGAGATACTCTTACCAAGCCTGACAAGTTAGAACCCAGGTCTATTAAGTGTATCTTCATAGGATACCCAAAGGAAACAATGGGATATTCTTTCTACTACCCACCCGAGAACAAAGTCCTTGTTGCTCGGAATGCTGAATTCCTAGAGAATAGTCTTATAAATCAAGAAGCAAGTGGGAGTCTAGAAGATCTTGAAATTATTCAAGAAGAAGATACGCATCCTTCTATAGACACTAGCTTAAATCATGAAGAGGATGATCTAGAAATGGATGAACCTCAAATTGATAATTCTCCATTCGTATGTCCACAAGGAGACACGCCGTCCCACAGATCGCATGTGTTTATACATCGATGCTGAGGAACATGAGTTAGGGGATCTCGGTGAACCCGCTAACTATAAAGCTGCATTGTTAGACCCTGAGTCTGATAAATGGCTTAATGCTATGAATGTGGAAATGCAATCCATGAAAGACAACGAAGTTTGGATCTTGGTTGAACTTCCTCCTAATGGCAAAACCGTTGGTAGCAAGTGGCTCTTTAAGAAAAAGACTGACATGGATGGAGCTGTACACACCTATAAAGCTCGTCTTGTGGCGAAGGGCTATACTCAAACCCCAGGATTGATTTTTGATGAAAACCTTTCTTCTCCTTTGCAGACATTAGAGCTATTAGATTCTTAAAGCCATAGCTGCGTACAATTACTATGAGAATTTGCAAATGGATGACAAAAACATGCTTCCAATGGATAACTCAATGAAGAGGTTTACATGGAGCAACCTGACAGGTTTTGTCAATCCAAAATATCCAAAGCATGTATGCAAGCTGAAACGTTCCATTTATGGGCTTAAGCAAGCATCAAGGCAATGGAATAAGCGTTTTGATGATGAAATAAAGAAATTTGGTTTAGTCAACAATGCTGAAGAGCCATTGTATATCTAAAAGCTAGTGGGAGTAATGTCACTTTCCTAATCTTGTATGTCGATGACATATTGATCATGGGAAACAGCATTCCAATGTTACAAGATGTTAAATCCTACCTTGGAAAGTGTTTTGCTATGAAAGATTTAGGTGAAGCTGCATATATTCTTGGAATCAAGATCTACAGAGATAGATCACGACGGTTGATTGGCTTATGTCAAAGTGCTTATATCAAAAAAAATCTTAAAGCGTTTTCACATGGAGAATTCCAAACGTGGGAGTATCCCCATGCAAGATAAGCTTAGATTGAGTAAATCACAAGGTGCCTCTACACCTGCTTATGGAAGGCTCAAGCAAGTGTTCCATAAGCCTCGTCCGTTGTTCTTATTATGTATGCTGTGAGATGTACTCGCCCTGATGTTGCGTTCGCTCAGAACATAACAAGCCGATTCCAACAGAATCCAGGTGATCTTCACTGGACTACTGTTAAGAACATTCTGAAGTATCTCAGGAATACTAAGGACATGTTTCTAGTTTACAGAGGTGATCTAAAAACGAGAGCTTAGGGTTTCATGCTACACTGAAACGCTGGATATCTACGGATGCAGATACCTCAAGTCTTAGACTGGATATTTGTTCGTTTTTGAATGTAGGTGCTGTTGACTGAAGAGTTCCAAGCAAAGCATTTTCGCTACTTCATCTGCAGAAGCTTGAGTAAAGTAGCTGCCATTTGATGCATCTAAGGAAGCCGTATGGGTTAGGAAATTCATTTCTGGGCTCGGTGTTGTTCCCACAATTGAAAAACCATTAATTATGAATTGTTATAAAATACAAGAGCAATTGCTATAGCTAATGAGTCCAGTAATCACTAAAGAGCTAGACCTTTCTGTGCCAAGTTCCTACCTTCGTCTAAGTCATTGAATTTGTATACATAAAGTTAGAAAAAAGTTCACACAGATACAACTAAGCTGATCCTTTTACAAAAGCGTTGGCTTTTCCCAAAGATTCATAACTTACTAGGAATATTGGAATGCTCCATCTAGGAAGTTTCATGTAAATCTTTGTTTTATTAGTCATTTTAGATCAATGGGATTGTAAGACAATTTTTAATTTCAGATGAATAAAGAAACGATGTATTTGGTATCAATTCATAAAACCATTGTTTGTCCTATATTTGCAAAATTAAATCCTTGAGTGATTTATCATTCTAAAAGAAAGTCCATTGGCGTTAAACTAATATGGGAGTAATTGTTACAAAAGGCAATGTGAGTGTTCGTTATATTCTTTGAAATATATGAAGGTTCCCACCAAACTCATAAGTTACTCACAAGGGAAGCGTATTGGACACATCACCTTCAAATATTTACTTTATGGATCCATAAGTCAAATTAAAATTTGAAAATTTAGTTATCATCCTTAGACTTGAGAATACACAAAGTTATGGTATGTTGTGGATATCACTTTTATAATCTATGTCAGACGCTAGTCCTGAAAATTGTATTATACAAGACTATAATTGGAAAGTGATAGTGAAGGCAGCATTCACTAACACTTTGTATTTCAACAAATGAATTGTTCCTCCACTTTGATATTGTGCAAATAATACCTTGGCGCCACTCCAGGCTAAATCAGATAATTGTTTGCCAAACCCAAAGGTAAAAGCAATTTGATTCCTGATTACATTTGGTATATTGTATTGAATTCATAACGAGAATCTAAATGGTTAAAACTAAAATGGAATGAGTCAGAGATTCCCCATATCCTGGTTTAAACTGTATTTAAACAAAGGGATGATTATGGCAAGACAAAATAACCATGCTACTGAGAATGTTTATGAAACTTGATCTCAGACACTTCTAGTTTTAAAAACGAATGTGAGTGTTGCTAGACGTTTCTGTCGTCAGTGTATGAGCTGTCTGCTACACACTCCCAATGGGAGCCAGAGGATTATGTGAGTTGGACTAGCTCAGTCACGACTAGAGGTGTGTGAGCCTATAGGGCACACACGATAAAACATTTAGAGCACGTTTAATACTTCGCGATTCGTTTCGATGTAAACCATTTGGACACTAGACGACTAAGACAAACCCTATGGCTGTCATTGTGTCCTTAGTCGGTCACATGGGAAGGTTTACAGAGGGAGTCCAAGTTCAATGTATATTGGTGATAAGAGATGATAAGTTATGATAAGGAATGAAGGTTTTGTGATAAGGTCTAAACACTAGCTTTAGTCTTATCAAAAGGTAGGGTTTTAGGGCTTTATAAAGCCTCACCCCATCTCCCTCATTCACACGACATAACACAGAAATATATACTCCCAAACCTGTTGCAAGTTCAATATATATTCATCTCCATCACAGCCAAAAATTATTAATACCTAAATTAGGGTTTTAGTCATATTTCGGTTTCATCTTTTTCTGCTGTCTAATTCGTATAGACTTACAATAGAAGTATAGGAGTTTGGTTTGATCCCAAGACAGTAAGAGGGACCATCAGGTTGTTTACATGTTGACAAGCAGTGACAATCAATTCGATCGATAAGGGTTTTTTTTCTTTTGGTGTAATTCTTGGTAATAACCCTTATTCGTTACAACCGAATTAGGCTAAACCCTAGTACCTCTTCTGAATTCGGTTCTAATCTTGGATGGTTTTTGGGATCGATTTTCAGTAGGATTTGGTAACAAATTTATTGGGAGGGGAAGGTTGAGAGATTGTGTGGGTGAAATGAAATGTGGGTTGGATTACTTTGTTGAGTGGGTAAAGTGAGTAGTACATTATTTTTCAAAAGTAATGCTAAGCTCACATAAATTTTATATAATAACATCCACATAATGATGTGGCTTGTTTACTTTTCCATTAAAGCCAATTAGAAAATGAGAGAGAAACTATTTATATGGATAAGTGAGGTTGCCACCTCATAGTGTGGATTTTATTATGTAAAATTTATGTGAGCATAGCATTACTTATTTTTCAATGGTGAAATAGTATCTAACTATTTGAGGCTACGTGGCCTCTTTTTAGCAGTCTACGGTTATTTTTGAGCTCTCTTTTATAATATAGGTAGATATTGAAACAAATGATGTTAACGTACATATAAAGCTTTATAAAAAATGAGTTACTATCTTCGTTTTAAAATTATTGGCCTATCTTTCTTTTTTTAGTTTGTCCTACTGTCCACTTTTAAAAATAATATTGGATTTGTTTAAGTTTACTATATTACTCTTAGTTTAAATTGGTATTTACAAACATAAAAGAAAACACTAATTTAAAATTGTCTTTTTTTTCTTTCTTAAAACTAAAGCAGTAATTAATACATTTTTCTTAAACTGAGTATTTTTTATCCGTAGACAATAATTTTGGGACGCAAAGAGTGCTAAAAGTTGAGAATATAAATGGATGTGAGCAGCTTGGACTTTAGTGTGGGCTTGTAGGGGTCACAAATTTGGGCTTAAATGATGGGTTAAATGAATGTAACTATCGCAAGTCCCAGCCAAATAGCGAGGATGGGCCTTGTAGTAAAACAAGCAAGATTAACCGCGCGTTGCTGCGGGCTTTAATTTTTCGCGCGTTGTTGTAGGGCATTAATTTTTTTTTTGGGTTTATTTTTTCGGTCTCATGTTTAATATTTGTTTTTGTTCTTATATAAAATGACAATCGCGCGTTTTTTTTTTGGCCAAG